>CABFWO010001765.1:77544-93752 GCA_902155825.1 Timema genevievae
CCCTTTTTCTCTCTCTGCTATCATAATCTCCAAGAGACCTCCAAAGGTTAAACAGAGGACTTGATTTCGTCACCAGATGTAATGGTCTATTCAAAACGGGAGCATCGATAGCTCTTGTATGGAAGTTTCGACGGAACTATACGACGCCATTGCTAAGAACCCGCTGGGGCTCGCGCTGATCCACGGGCTATTAGATCCGGAAGCGGCGGGACACCGGTAGGTACCGGGGGTGTAAAATACCCCGAAGCGGACCAACTTATAGGATGAAATTAGAGGATAGGGAAATAGGGACACTTAGATTAGGAGCTACAATCAACACTAAATTAATTAATACGATTGTAAAAATTGAATGAACTAGCAAATTTGCGGTGGAAGAAAAACAATGTTACATGGGTCCTGAGTTACAATCCAGGCCTCAGGACATAAAGTAAGGATAAATGTCGTAATTTGAGATCCACTTGCAATTTGAGGAGGTCGTAAGATATTTTATCATTTTTACTAATATTAACATAGCCCAAAACAATTTTCCTCACGTGGATATTCTTGTGATGCTCTTTTCGTCTTTAATAGCTTCATTTTCTCGCGACACCTCGGAGAGAGAAACTATTGCAAAACGTAAAACTATAGAATAGAAATGACCGTCCTATCTCTATTCAGAAGTGACCAGAATATATTCCATACATAAACATAAAACATGAAATAGAACTTCTTTACAAGTACCGAAACATCGAACGAAGAATGTCGAAACATCATTTACCTTTCAAGCGGTTGGGGTTTGAAATGCTTTACCATCAGGATTTTAAGATTTAAAAATCGGTAAATATTTTCAGACAAAGATAAATTATTACTATTACCATGCAATCCCTTTTTTTAATTGGACATCAAATGGGGTTAAAATTCCAGACAGGTGTATTGAGATTTTTTCCTGAATTGTTTTGCACTTTCACTTCTCGCAGATGCGGGTACACTTCCTCTAAAATCAATATTATACATCCGTAACACATAACCGTAGTTAGTCATCTACAGTTGTGTGTAAACCAATTGCTTAGTAAGACGTGGTGCTAAAAAAAACTACTTTAATGTTAAAAATTTGTGGGGAAAAAATACAAATTTAATTCTTTTAGCACTGCGTCTTGATTTTAAAGGAAGCGTACCTGCATTTGCGTGGAGAGAGAATGGAAAACCGTTTAGGAAAAACCTCAGTCCACCAAACCAGAATTAGAACCCCAATATTCTTGTCCCCAGCCATCTTTTCCAAAACGAGAGTGACGAATTACGTCAGGTGATCACCGAATCAAGTAAATATTTAATTATACGTGATTATATAAAATAGAATATTTATAGAATATTAATTTTATCATCATCATAGATGATAAATATATAAATATTAAATATTGTTACTGTATTTTAAATGATAAAAAAACTTTCAAAAAATGTTGGTTATATATTTATTAATCAAAATATAATTTACTTATACACACTGAGTTTATAAAATTATGAGTAAAAAGGTAACTCATTTTTTTTAATAGTTGAAAGTCTATCTGTGTAAAGTATTTTGGAGTTTAATTTGTAATGTCATAAAAAAATCACAAAATAAATTTAACATAGTATCTTTCTCAGTGGGAGTTCAACTTATGTCTTTGAAAGTTACACCGCTAAAAAAATGAAGTAACCAAAAACTATATAAATTTTCTAATAGTGCACACATCACTGAACAAAATATAAAAGAGCCAATATAATGGCGTCTGCTTTTGATAACCTTTTCGATGCCAGACGCTTTTCGTAAAACTTTTCAGACAAAGACATTGAAAGGTTTTTATCGATATTAAAACCATATAAAAAATTGCAAACCAATTTAATTTTTATAAATGATTTTTTATGGTTGAAACAAAAAAAGAAATACAAAAGAAAATATTGTTCCCTATTAATCTGTTTAGATGTGATTCAAATCGAAGTGTTTTATGTTTTTAATTTCTTATACTTATTGCCCAATAACCTTAACATTAACTATATAATTATTCTAGGGATAAGGTGTCAGACCTCTGTGCTGGGGGTCCGGGGTTCAATCCTTGGTCCCGGCAAAGATTTATCTGATTGCCAAAGCCTTCCTTCACCTCTGACAAGACGTGTATTAATCACAACTTGTGAATGTGTGGGAATACCAGGCCTCCACCGTGGTTCGGATTCCACGTTAAACTGTATGTCCTCCATTTCATCTCACAATCACCCTACCATTGCACATTAGCGATAAGTGCGTATAACCCGAACGGGTAGTAAGACGCGGTGCTAATAATAATAATAATATTAACAACAACTATATAATTTATGTACAATCTAGTGGTAATAAAACTATTCAGCCAACTCTCCTCAGTTTTTCTCTATCCGTGAGTCCAACCATCAAACTAACGTAATACCACTAGACTTCCCAGCTCCCATCCGGTCAGCAGGGGCCATTTTGAAACCATTTTACCGAGAAAGAGAGAGAAAAAAAGAGACTTGAGAGTGTGACATTGGTTAGGGGAGAAGAAAGATTCTTGGGATAACGACTATTGGAGGGGTAGTAAGGGGTGGAGTGGATACAAAAAAAAAAGCGTGGTTTCATGGGGGATCAAAATGGCGGACATCTCAGGGTTGCTTTATTGATACTCACGACTTCCATCTGATTGGCAGCATGTGGCGTTTTCAAAGTAGACGTTACGTTTTAGACTGTTTTTACATATTTTTTTTATCGTTTCGTTTCATTATTTTTACGGAAACTTGTAAAAAAAAAGTAGGAATTTATTATTCTAGAGCCTCATTTTAAGACGTCTCTTTCAAGATGAGATGGAAAGGTAAAAGGGACGTCCTTAAGAATTTTTCCGCCCCGTAAAGTAGCAAAAGGGGCCCCAGCCCACCTCATCCTCAAATTAACATGTAGGCTTACATATCTTAAATTAAATCAGTTTTTTTTAGAACTGCGTCTTACTACCCGTTCGGGCTATACACTTAAATATTAAATACTCTAAGGATTTTAGGGGCTAGAGAGTTTATATTTCTAGAATGTTTTCCCACATTTGCATAAATAGCAATATTCGATAGTCAATAGTCAATATTCGAATATCCAGAACGTGTAGAAACACACAAAGCCCGCTATAGATTAATTTTTTTTATCGAAAGTGCTAATTAAAACTTTGTTCAAATTAAAACATATATTTTTTCAAGCCTACTTTTAGGATCAGATAGTTTAAGGCATCATTCTCGTGTTAAACTGGACTGTTGACGACAGTGAGATCAGGGCTCGAATCCCAATCAGGCGTAATAAGTGTGATTTTTTTTCCTAAATGGTTTTCCACCCTCCCCCCAATCAAATGCGTGTACACCCACTCTTAATTAAACCTTCATTATCCCTAACAAAATGTCGTGATTTGATCTTACGCAAATAACCCAAAAGAGAGGTAAAGCGTTGTGACAGTAATAAATCATAAAAAAGTTTATTGTATATATATATATATGTATATTTTATTTAAAAAAGTTTTAAGTACGTTTTATTTATAGTTGATATTCTTTCCTCCCCCTCCAACCGGCCCTCCAAAACGCTCGGTCTCTCAACAGATCAAACATCATCTATTTCTCCCCCCCCCCTTTTTCCACTCAATCCTCTTCATCATTCTNAATGAGCCAATCGCTTCCGACTTTTTGGGGTATCAATTTAAACTTTGAAGGAGCGAGCCTAGAGAAGTTTTCCGGAAAAGCTAAAAGTTGGGAGGCCTCTCCGCTTCTAATGCCTGGGGCTAGTCAGCTTATTCTTATTCAAATTTCTACGGGTCTAAGCACCCTTCGCCCCACTCTTCTCCCCCTCCATTCACCCCCCTTAACCCATCAACAATCTTCCATTTTCAACAGAGAGGGTTTAGGAACACATATTTTATGAAAAGATTCGATCTATTTTTTCGTGTGATATTGTTTCAGAGAATGAATTTGTCAGATTATTAATAAGAACCAGGGCGTGCATTTAGATGATCTAAGGACCGTAAAAAAATATAAAAAAAATTGACCAATGCAAATATATCAAACAAGTTATAAAAATGACAACAAATCTACAAAATTTAGTGGAATTGATCTAACTAGCTCATGATAAGGATTGGTTGTGTACTATTTTAGATTGATCAACACAACAAACAAACAAACAAAATTCACCACACAGTTATCAAACCAAAAATATAAAATAGTTTAAATTAAATTTGTGCATTATTTACTATAGTTATAGGAAAATACTTATCCTGGGTGAAGATGAAAATATTTATGTGATAGTGGGTAGATATTGCTTCTGAAGCAGGTATTTGTAAATTAATGTCAATGTTTTAACGAAATGCAACAGTTCATATTTATTTAACTTCGATAATTACTTATACTATAGTACGGTATTTTGAGCTTGAAAGCTCATAGTCACACTTAAGAAAGTAGGTTACCTATCTCTATCTTGAGCTGGTTCAATCCAGTCCACCTCATTACAACCTATCCCTATCTTGAGATAGTTCTATCCAGTCCACCTCATTACAACCTATTCCAATCTTGAGCTAGTTCAATCCAGTCCACCTCATTACAACCTATCCCTATCTTGAGATAGTTCAATCCAGTCCACCTCATTACACCATATTCCTATATAGAGCTAGTTCAATCCAGTCCACCTCATTACACCCTATTCCAATCTTGAGCTAGTTCAATCCAGTCTACCTCATTACACCATATTCCTATATAGAGCTAGTTCAATCCAGTCCACCCCATTACACCCTATTCCAATCTTGAGATAGTTATATCCAGTCCACCTCATTATACTATATTCCTATATAGAGCTAGCTATATCCAGTCTACCTCACTACATCATATCCCTATCTTGGGTTAGTTCTATCCATTCCACCTCATTACACCCTATCCTATATTGAGCTAATTATATCCAGTCCACATCATTACACCCTATTTCATTCAGTTTCATCATATATTATCGCACCAATGGGTTATTCAGTCATTACCTTGAACGGGGTTCTACTTTATTCAATTCACGCTGCACGTCCTACCCATCGTAACTTGCGAGATTTGATTATCCTAACAATGTTTGGTAGATTAGCACAGGGGTCATCCTTTTTTCGGACCAAATATTTTCGTAGGTTTGATGCTTTGTTTTCTGAACACCCTAAATTTTGTCTCATCATATTGTTACTTTGTTTTAATACCCTAAGAAAAACCACGGTGAAATACTGATACTATTGATTATAAATTCTTTTTTAAACAAAGCATGAAAGTATAGACTTAAGGCCTCAAATAACAAAAAATAAAGGAAATTTCAATTACTGAGGGGTTATGAACAGAGTTTTTTTAGATGAGGCTGAAAAATGTATAACTATTAAAATCCCTGTATCCCTTTTCCAATTGATTAATTAATAAGCAAGGGCACTGGGTTTTTTGTCTGTTTTAGGGTTAAGTTAGTTTGTAAGTCGTTTGCAGATATCAGAGATTAATTCAGAAATACTCCGTCAATACCCTTAAACTATTATCATTATTATTATTACTATCATCGCATCTTACTACTCGTTTGGGTTATATGCAATTACGCTAATGTGTAGTGGTATGGTGATAGTGAGATGAAATGGAGGACCTACAGTTCAACGTGGGATCCGAACCACGATGGAGGCCTGGAATTCCACACATTCACAAGTTGTGATTAATACACGTCTTTTCAGAGGGTGAAGGAAGGGTTTTGTAATCATATAGATCTGTGCCGGGACCGAGGATTGAACCCCGAACCCCCCAGCACAGAAGTCTGACACCTTACCCCTAGACCACCAGGTCACCAAATAGCCTTAAAAAACAAGAGCACGTAACAAAACAAAATAAAATAAAAATGTGTCTAGTTCCCCCAAACGTCAAGTTGAACAGCAGACTAAAACGTGGGCAGCCATTACGGGACTGTGAAACGGTTGAATAATTGAACTAAACAAGGAATAACGCTCCAGAACTAGGGTCCATGACTGTTGTAAACGAATCAACATAAAGTAATTATTTAAAAGAGAAAAAGGGGTAATGGGGAACAATTTTATCCCCTTTTTGACCTAGCAAAGGGGTGACTGGCAGAAAATAGCTCAAGTTTAAAATTCACGGAAATACGTGGGTAGGTATTCTCTGAAGATAAAATTTAAGCTCTAGGCTCTACCTTGGCTTACGAACATCGGGTCCCAAGGTGGACCCTTCACTCTAAGAAAAAGACCATCGAGAATGACAACGTATCTTAATAAAAAATATAGTTGATTAAATATAATTCAAACAAATTTTTAAACCCAAGTCATATAAGCTAGAGGTTAGTGAAAATAAATTTCTAATATACTTCCCATCTAAGTTCATGAACCCCAGGTTAAGAACCATGTTAATTAATACATTGGCGTGATTTAGCAGATAATTTCCATTAACCATTTTTTTTCACACTATTTTGAAACTAGTTTTAAAAATTAACAACGCACATTAGAAAAAAAAAATTCTTTCCCAATATCGTATTAGCAAACTCCACTCTTCTGTATCTTATTTAAATCAAACAATTTCGTGTACATTCCACAGCTATATAACCACACAATTATGCGGAATTAGTTTTCATTATTTCATAGTAAATAAAACGGTATCAATCATTAATATTGATAAAACATTTTGTCACTGAAATTACCAGTTAAATGTACAGTTTAGTTTTCATATCAAACGCCTTTTAGAAAAAAAACAAATTGCAAAAAAAGATTAATTAAATTTTACTTATATCAGTATGTATTTTAGTATTATAATTTATTATCAGTATTATTTTTAATATTATTTATCATCAGTGTTTATTTTAGTATTAATTTTATTATTATTATTTAATATCAGTATATATTTTAGTATTATTATTTATTATCATTATTAGTATTATTTGTATTTATTAGATTATGTATTATCAATATCAGTATTATTATTAGTATTATTATGTATTATCAGTATTAGTATTATTATCTATACACCCGCCTCGGTGGCGTAGTTAGCTAACGCGCTAGTTTCGTGTTGAGCTAGACTGCCGAGGACGGGGAGATCGAATTTTGAATCTCACTCGGGTGAACTGGGGCTGGTTTCCCCTAAACGGGTTTCCACTATCCCTCCACGCAAATGCGGCCTCACTTTCTCTATATTCAACCTTCCTAATTCCTAACCCATTAGCTTAATTAGAACTTAAGCATATAACCTGAACGGTTAGTAAGACACGGTGCTAGGTATAGGTATATTAGGGCCTATTTATAATCATTATGTATTTTAAAATTATTATTATTATTATTTATTATCAGTATTATTATTATTTATTATCAGTAAACACTTTAAGTATTATTAATTTTTGTAGGTATTGATAAAATTTATCAAAAGAGATGGCTTCAAATTATATGACTTGATGTAGGCATATTTGCATTTAGATATAACTGATTTTGTAACTGTCATAGAAGGTTCTTCTTATTTAAATTGGACTGTAGAACACGTTAAGGCCTTCTGTTAATCAATCTCCAACCCCCCTCCGTTTTAATTTCTTTACTAGATTTATTCCAGACAAATGCTGCTGCAATTTCTTAGCATTTAACTATTTTTGTTCTGTTCGATAAGGTCAAAATGGTGTAAATACACGATAGTACTAACACTAAAGTGTACAATTTTGTATTTATCAAAGGGCATATTAATTAATCTAATTGATTAAAGATAAAACATATAAATTACCCATTTTAGTGGCCGAACGGTTTAAGGCGTCACTCTCGTGTTAGACTGGCCTGCCGATGATGAGTAGAACGGGGTTCGAATCCTCATTTGGTTTACTAAGGATGGTTTTCCACTCTCCTTCCAAGCAAATGTGTGTAGATTACGTCTAAATTAATTCCTTTCACATCCTCATCCGAATAGAGTATAGTGTGAACAGGTAGTAAGACGCGGTGATAAAAAAAATTGCAAATGATTTACCAAGCATCTACTTATGTTAAAAAAGTAACTACCCGCTTCGATGGACGCATGGTCTAATACGCTACTCTCGTGGTAGACTAGATTGCTGAAGACTGGGAGATCATGGGTTCGATCCCCATTGGGTGTATCGAGGGTGATTTTCACCAATTGATTTACACTCTCACTCCACGCAAATGCGGGTATAATTCCTCTAAATTCAACCTTTTCTACTTCCTAATACATTAGTGTAATTAGCACATAGGTGTAAAATTTAAACGGGTTGTAAAACATGGTGCTAAAAAAATTAGTAATTTTGATAAAAACTTTAACTAGCCTACACACACCACCTATAAAAACTAGAACATGGTAGTGTAGTAATTAGTCTCTTAGTTATATTTCAAAATAAAATACCATCTCGTTTTGAAAATGGTCGATGGTCGGTTATTCCCTTACGAAAAAGAAATCGCATTCCGAGGCATTTCTTTATTTTCCAAAGTTACTCCTTAACTGAACATTTGACTTTTGGTTTTTCTTTGTGAAAAAGCTATTATTACCCCCCAAACGAACTCATTAACAAAATATCGATCCGTAAAGATACGAATGGAAGCAATATTTTACATATAACAGTTTTAAAAGGAAATGCAATTTTAGATTAAACACATGGTTGGATTTCTCAAATTCGTTGCTAGTCGTTAACGGTGTTAGGCTTAGTGCTAGAGTGATCTAAAGAACAAACATTCCTTTTTAAACCCATTAATTTCAACACAATGAAGACTCTTTGTTAACAGAGTATCGGTGACCTGGTGGTCTAGGGGTAAGGTGTCAGACTTCTGTGCTAGGGGTCCAGGGTTCAATCCTTTGTCCCGGTACAGATTTATCTGATTGCCAAACCCCTTCCTTCACCTCTGACAAGACGTGTATTAACCACAACTTGTGAATGTGAAGAATACCAGGCCTCCACCGTGGTTCGGATCCCACGTTAAACTGTAGGTCCTCCATTTCATCTCACAATCACCCTACCATTACACATTAGCGTACGTGCGTATAACCCGAACGGGTAGTAAGACGCGGTGCTAATAATAATAATAATGATAATAATAATAATAATTATAATAATAATAATAACAGAGTATCATTATCTATATGTTATATATAAGTACTGTATGCATACAGAGTATTTGGAAACTTATAGCCCAAACTGCATATATAGTTTGTTTGAACTAAAAGTAATATAAAATTCATAAACACTTACTAGCTCCTAAGCAACTTCTTATTCACGCATGCTTAAACAGTTTTCTTCTCCCAGTGTTATGCACCGAAACTTTGGACAAAATTTAATGGTACTAACATAGTTTTGCGGATGTAAGTGCATAGGGATTTTGTATTACTTTAGGTTCAAACAACCCGCCTCGGTGGCGTAGTTGGCTAACGCGCTAGTCGTGTTGAACCCGACTGCCGAGGACGGGTAGATCGAGGTTCGAATCTCGGACCCTCCACGCAAATGCGGGTTCAATTCCTCTAAATTCAACCTTCCCAATTCCTAATCCATTAGCGTAATTAGTACTTAAGCGTATAGCCTGAACGGGTAGTAAGACGCGGTGCTAAAATAATAATAGTAATATTAATAATAATTGGTTCAAACAAGATATACGTGCAGTTTGGGCTATGAGTTTCCAAACACCCTGTTTATATATATATATATATGTATATATATATACACACACAATATAGGTATATATAAGTTATTATATATCAGAGTTGTCGCGTGGATAGATAGCACAAGAAAACATAATGTATTATAAAAAATTTGGAGTATTTGTGAAAGTTTAGAAAGAGCGAACTTAAGAACTAAGAACAATGATTCGAACATAGCTATGACAAATCCCCACCATTTTGTTTTATTTCTTGAAACAACGGGTCATTATTATTATTACTATTATTATTACTATGTGTTTTGTCTTACTACGGGTCTAATCCTTTTGTCAGTGAACTTATATCGCCAAAGCACCCTGTCCTCTGCCTCCTCATTCAGCTCCCAGAATTTTCTTCTTTCCTTCAGTTCATCCAATATCTGAATCCTCCTTTTTACAAAGTTCCTCTTTCCTTCAACCTTTCCTTCTATGATATCATGCAGAAGAAAGCACCTCCTAAGGATGTGTTCGATCCAGTTTAATTTATCCAAAACGGTTCTATTATCACCCACACTTCTTTGGACTTCCCAATTTGTCATCCTGTCTGACCAACTGTTCTTCTCCAGCACCAAATCTCAAAGTTCTCAAACTATTTCTTTCCCATCTTCCTAAGAGTCCAAGTTTCTCTGCTTCATACAACGCGATGCTCCAGATGTAGCATTTCTTCACTTTCTTTCTCAATTCCAAACTCAACCTGCTGCCCGACAGTAACCCCTTCTTGCTCATAGCTTCCTTGGACATGGGTTTGCATAACGACCACGTGTATATCAGCATAAAGCTCATATAATTATGTTTTAAACATAAATGCACACAGATCAGTTTTGTGAATAATTAGATTTTATTCGTCGGTGCTACTCTATAGAGTGACTGAAAAGTTGATAATTATTTCTATAAAACCTGTAAATATAAGGAATCATGTTCAGAGAAAATTATGGCAACTCTGTTATAAAGAGTGGGGCTGTAACAATAAGACAATTAGTAGCTTGAAAATTAGCACTTTAGTTGAAAAGTAGAAGCTAAATAAAGGCAAACTATTTAATACACTGCAATTTAAGCTGCTTTAGGATCCGCGTGGTGGGTAGGTTGGAGAGCACGGTTGCCATATGGCGGTAGTTTGCGCGTTAATACTATGCAAGCATATTCGGTGACTGTCAAGAAATCTGGCAACGTGTATCGGTTGCTATGACAACTACTCTTTACGGATTGGTTGAGCATGTGACGAGCCTCCACTCCCCACTCCTCAATCCTAAAGCATTTTAAAGCGCAGTGTACACTTTTTTCACTTTTTGAAGATAATGTCACTCAGTTGAGCTCCATCGGACGTCAAGCCAAACCTCTGCGCGTGGTCCATCACTTTCCTCAGAATAAATCATCTAATTGTTTCGCCCCATCCTGTATATAGCTCTACATATATTTTATACATAATTATATAGACCTATATTATAATGAGTTATAAATATTATTGTATATTAGACCCAGATTGATATATTATATTAAACAAAACTATCAGAAGTACCCGGCGTTACAAGTGGTGACCACACATTGAATTGCATGGTTACCCCTGGCTACGCTTTTCAAATTGACAGGAAAAATCTCTATATTTTACTTTTTCCAACCCAATTTTTAATTAATTAAAAAAAGTATAATACAAATTCTAAAATTCCGACTTTGAAGTGCACATGTTCGAGCATAGAGGCTACTTGTTTTAAAATTTCAGCCCTCTGGGTGCGGTAAATATCACACAATGCTCATGACAGAAAGACAAACTCTTCCTTTTATTAATATAGATATAGTATATATTACTATGCATAATATATATAGGCCCATATATATATATATAGGCCCATATATATATATATCCAACACCTTAGCTCAGTAAGTAGCTTGTCTGTCTACTGAGTTAGGGGTCCTGGGTTCAATTCTCGGCATGTCCGAAAAATGTATCATTGGTGAAAGGAGGGTTTACCCTTTCACGGTGATGAATTAACGGCCGGGGGGACTGGATGTTGTGCCTGTCCTAGTCTCAAGATAGATTATAAGGCATATGATGCTACGACAGGACTAACAAGCTGGTATTGGAAAAATGTAGGGCTTTAATATAAAACTGATCTAGGCCACAGGCTGGAAACAGTAATGGATGTAAAGTGTATATGTGTGTATGTGTGTGTGTGTGTGTGTATATATATATATATATATATATATATATATATATATATATAAGGGAGCTGTGTCGCTAAACTATGAACACAGATGGAATAAACCGTATTTTAACAATTATAATTAGTTTTTCCTAGGATTTTAATTTTTTCATTTATTTGAGGTATTTTAACGTACACTTTCTGAACCGACTGACTACAGGCCTATCAGCATATAAATCAACTTAAATCTAAAACAGACACAACATTCAGCCCCTACAAGTTAACTTATCACTGTGAAAGGAAAACCCATATTTCGCTAATTAATTTTTTCCAGCCGTACCACGAATCGAAACTGGTACCCTCACTTCTGTAGACAAACACGCAACCGACCGAAATCTGGTGTAGGATTTTGTATTAATAATTAATGAAATAAGATCAAGTAATTTTTTGGGGAGATTTAAGATGTGTTTTTATATTTTTAATACCCTCTTCGGTGGCCGCATGGTCTAAGGTATCACCCTCGCAATAGACTGGACTGCTGATGAGAGGGAGATCTGGGTTCGAATACCAGTCGAGCGTAATTAAGGTGGATCAATTGTTTTCCAGACTCACTTAACGAAAATGCAGGTACACTTCCATTATAATATTCAACCTTTCTTAACCCTTAACACATTAGAGTAATTAGTAGGTGTATGCTATAGCCAGAGCGGGTAGTAAGACGTGGTGATAAAAAAATAGCTAGTATTCTCAACACCAGGATTATTAATATCGTGATCATAAGAGAAGTTATAAGTAGGATAATGTGTACTCGCATTGGCATAATGAGAGTATAAAATTCACTACCATCAACGTCATCAACCAGGATTTGAACTGTTCCAATAGCTTCTACCCGCGCCGGTGGCCGCGTTGTCTAACGCACTACTCTAGAAGTTTACTGCCAATAACGGGTAGATCAAGGTTCGAATCTCGGTTGGGTGTATTGAAGGTGGTTTATGCATAATGGTTTTTCACTCTTCCTCCATGAAAATGCGAGTACACTTCATATAAATATAACTTCCCTAATCCCTAAAACCATTAGTGTATTTAGTACGTAAGAGTATAACCCGAACGGGTAGTAAGACGCGGTGCTAAAAAAAACTAAAAAACAGCGCTTTTATGACTACGCGAGGCTGACGACTTTAGACTGCTCTATCACCCCTAAGGGTAGTTCAGTTATTCCTTTGGAGATCCGAATAAAAAGTAAGGGGCAGTTCGAACCACTGAGCTACCTGGGCGAAATCAATGGGTCGGAGGGTTGTGGGCGTTCGGATAAATGGGGTCAAGTGTAAGGGGGGTGCATAGGGGGGAGGAGGGGTCGTTAGCCACACATCACCAGCCAAGAGTTGCCAGTAACCGCCAGTTAACCGAGAGTACTGGGTTCAATTACCGAGAAGGGTAGGTAGGGGAAAAAGAAATGATAGAGGGGGGTGGGTTTCGGGACCATTGGACCACTTTCCAAAGCGCATGCGGTCTGGGTCGTTGTAATACAAACCGGTCATGTTTTATAGTCTGATAAGAAGGGGTTTTTAGGGGTAAGGGGGGGCCAGAAAGTAAGGGAGAGGTCGGCGGTCTTATAAGAGTCCCATAAATCCAATTCAAGAGCGAGGAATAGAAACGAGAAAGCTCCCCTTTTAACCTTTATAGCCTTTTTTTAAAAAAATCCTCCATCGATCCAATCCCGTGTATCTATAATGTTACTTGCGAGAGTCCTAAGAACAAAACACGACTTACAAGAGAGCTCGATAATCTTTAACCTTAACAATTCTTGTTGTTACTTTATTTTATTTTTTATTTTTTAGCGTCGCGTCTTTCTACCCGTTTGGGTAATACGCTAATGTACAAACTGCACTAATAATTTTGGAGATTAAAAGAAGTGTGCCCGCATTTGCGTGGATGGAGAGTAAATTTTTTTTTAATCACCCTCAGTACACCTGACCGAGATTCGAACCTCGATCTCTCCGTCATAGGCAGTCTAGTCTACTGTGGAGGTAGCGCGTTATACCTTGTTATATCTCGTCACAGGTTCAATTAATAGGGGTGTGTGGAGAAGGGGGCCCTTTTTCAAACCCAACTTTTCTATTTTAGATATTAAAGTTTCATTCTGCTTGTTTGTTTTTAGTTTTAACATGTCTCATCCTCTAGTTACTGTATAGAAAATTAATTAAAGAATAAAACAACTAGCCCACTTCTGTGGACTCATGGTCTAAGGCTTTATTCTCGCAATATGTACCAGACTGCCTATGACGGGGAGATTGAGGTTTTAATCTGGTCGGGTGTCCTGAGGTTTTTTACAAAAATTGTTTTCCACTCTCCCTCCAAGCAAATGCGGGTACACTACATGTAAATATAACCTTCATTATCCCTAAAACAATCAGCGTAATTAATATCCAAAGGTTATAATCTGAACGGGTAGTAGGACGCGTTGCTAAAAATAAAAATCAATGCCCAATTTTGTAAAAATAAAATAAAATGAAAGTGAAAAACTCATCATTATTAGCATGGTTCAAAAATCATTTGTGCACACGGAAGATGTATAATTCACTTCAGTGGCTGCATGGTCTAAGGTGCTACTCTCGCAGTAGACTAGAATGCCGAAGACTGGGAGATCGAGGTTAGATACCGCTTGGGTGCGGAGAGGGTGGTTTTTCCCTGATGGTTTTCCACTCTCCCTCCACGCAATAAGTGTGTGCTACTTGCAAATATAACCTTCCTAATCCTTAACACAATGACATTTTAAAGAAATTCTAAAAAATGGTTTAAAGTAAGGAGTGGTTGTAAAAAAAAACCAAGACGTAAATAAGTTGATCTAAAAATTTATAAATTAATTTTTTATATATTTTTTTAAATCAACTTATCTAAGTCTTAACTTTTACTTAACACATAAGTTTAACTAGAAGTAAATAGGCTTAAAGCCCAAACTAACGGTAACACGTGGAGCTAAAAAAAATTAAGTTTTGAAGTGTTTGTAAATATCTTCTCGCCATTTTCTACAATTCTATCAAATTTATTTAATGACGTAATGTATCAATCTTAATATATATAATTCTTCTGTACGTGTGTATGTCACTGAACTACTCCTAAATGGCTTGACCTTTAAATTTTTATTCCATAATTCGGGTAGAATATTAGCACGGATTCGTTTTTATATAATTAATATTCACTGTATGTAATTTTTTTTTTCATTTTGTCACCACCCCCCGTCTTGTACCTAAAACTTAGGCCTAGAATCTGTCAGGATGTGTTATGGCCAAGGTTAAGAGGGAGGTGATATGAGTACATGTGTGGGTTCGTGACTGATGTTAGAATTGGCTTTTAATGAGGTTTATTATTACTACTATGTATATTACAAATGTGATGTTGGTAGAGCTATTGGAATGAAAGAACTTAAGACAGTACTTGGAACAAAATGAGGTGTTGCTAGGAATTCCCCATGGACTGTCTGACTACTAGGTGATCCCTACACGGTCCTCGAACCCCAATATCCTGGGATCGAGTGGCATCCCTCAAGACAAGTATGACCTGGCGTCCTGGCCCGAGTAGTCCAGAAACGGGTAGAATGCCCCCTAGACTTCGTTGTTGATTTGTCAGCCATGATGGCTGAATCCCCTACGTTTTATCCAGACCTCTGAACTGGTTTCTCACTCAGGAATTATGCCAACACTCTTGTGGTCAGCTCCTCTAGTTTATTTGTTTACAGGATAATCACAACAACCTGCAACACTTGTTTTGTCACTCGTAATCCATAACACACAATATTATACAAACACGCCTTACAAATTAATTCATGTGGTTGCAATTTTATTTTATTTATTTTTTAGGTACTTAATGTGCACTTTCTGAACTGACTGATTATATCAGTACATTAGAAATTCTATGAGCGAGAGCGGAAGGGCCCATCAATTTTGGCGGGAATAGTATTTTCATATACCATCCAGGGTTCTTTTACATGCCTCAAACGACATGGGACTGACGGCTTGACTTCCCCTTCGTAGGAAGTTGTGCTACGGATTTGTATCGCTCTGTAAAAATTCGTTGAACCGCGGTCGGGTTTGAACGCACGAACATCGAGTCCTGAGGTAAACCGTCTAAAAAAATGAGTCCTTAGAATTATATATATATATATATATATATCGTGTGTCGATTAAATATGTGTAGGTAGATTAGGAAAAAAATTATGACATAAAAATTATCACCAACACAAATTGAAAAAATAATATAACCTTTTGGCACAGTTTTTGCTAAAAAAAAAAGGGGGGGGAAATTTAAAAAAATCACAAGACAAACAAAAATAGCAATTTTCTATAATCTCTTTCCGGGATGAACCATTTCAGCGCAGACCAAAAAAAAAAAAAAGAATAAGACAAGAAAAAACCGA
>CABFWO010001765.1:93788-122039 GCA_902155825.1 Timema genevievae
AAAAAAAAAAAAGAATAAGACAAGGAAGAAACGAACTGAAAGTGACACTGCCACAACAACAAAAAAATATTGAAAGACGGGGTTTGAAAGGGCTGTGGGTTTTTGGGGGGTGAGAGGGGGGCTAAAAGGGGTTAAAATGTTGTTGTTTTTTCCTTGAAAATACACGCAGTAGAAGGAATCATTTTGTCAGGATCTCACGTACATCTTCTTTGTTGTCTGAGGCGAGCCAATAACAGATAGAAAGAGAGAGAGGGATAAAGGAAGGGAGTTCATGACGATATTCTATCCCCCCATCTCCCCTCCCCCTCACCCAATACCTTCAAGCAACAAACAATCTCTAAAAAGAGACACAAAACTCACCCACCACAGAATTTGTCACAAGACTGGATACGATTTTTTTTCTCTCTCTTTTTCTCTTCCTATTTTATTTGTGTTTGAAAAATAATGTCATATTACCTCATACACATGGCCACATGGCTACATGGACGATGTTCTCGTAACTAATTCGGGTAGACCCACGTAACGGTGGTGGTCGCATGGCCAAACACGTCACCCTGATGTAACTTAGGGTTATCATATCCGGATCCTGCAAAAAGAGTAAGTTACATTATAGAAATTATGACCCTCTGTAGTAAAGGGGGAGGAGGGGAAAAGTTGGGTACACTTGTTGATTATACCTTGCCATGCATCGCACAACAAGCGTTTATATAATGATTATCCTATATATTATTTCTGTTGTCAACATCCCTTTTTCTGAACAAATACAAAACATACAGCGATGACTAAGGTATCAGTGGCTGATTTTTTACTGACCTCTGACATAGCATACTCAGTTTACGTTAAAACATATTGATTGTTTGAAATTTAAGTTAAAAGAAAGTTTTACGAATCAAATAGCCGAAGCTATTATTTGTGCTTTTTAGAGAGGAATTCTCCTTCTAGATATCATATTCTGATAATTGAAAAAATGACACCTGGACACGGGAATCGAACCCGGGACCTTGGGCTTAGTACGCCAATGCTCTAACCACTGAGCTATCCATAACTCGACAACTCCTGGATAGCTTAGCCATCCGAGAATTAGCGTACTAAGCCAATGGTCCCGGGTTCGATTCCCGTGTCCAGGTGTCAATTTTTAAATTTTTCATAATATAAAAGAAAGTTGCCTTTGCAATGACTATCAATAAGTCTCATGGACAGACGTTTCAAAGAGCTGGATTGCACTTGCCAAATGCTGTATTTACTCGTGGACAACTCTATGTAGCCTTTTCAAAAGTCATTAAATCTAACAATAGTTTTGTATCAATTACTGATAATGGCAAACAAAAAAATTCAAGATGATTGCATTCTGACATCAAATATTGTACACAAAGAGGTATTGTAAACTGTAAATACGTTCACATTAATAAACTTACTTTGCTATTTTGTGTATTCACTTCGTTGAGTATTTAACTTCAACAACCCAACAAAAGAAGGGGGGGGGAAGGTTGAATGTTTCGCACAGGTTTACTGGTTATTATTGTTCTCTATGATGACGACTTTCCTTTCGACATTGTCTATGTCCCTATAATAATGAATTTATGACCCATATTTTAACTTCGACACCCTTTTAAATGAATATTCAAATTTACTAAATATGAAGCATTTTCAAATTATTAATTTAGTGTTTATTTTTAAGGAACAAAAGAATAATGCGCAATATGAATTTTAATATCACTCTCGCGCAGAATAACAATTATCCATTAACATCGTCTAAATTATTACATAAATCATTGATTATATAGTCGTGGTAGAATGAACGCAGTTGCCTGTATATTATGGAGTAGTTTCTGAACCGAAATTCCACCATTTCTCACTTCAATTCAAATGTTGGGTTCCGAGTTACAAAACACTTCTTGTTGAGGTTAAACATAGCAGATAAGTACCATGCGCTACTTCCTGCGACTCCAAAGAGAACAAGAAGACTGTCAAGGCGCATGCGCGAACCCACGAAACCTTAAGCCGCCCCCCCCCTTAAGTGCTCAATATTATTGTATAATATTGCGTATTTCACAATGATATTGACCGTGTGGGGGTCATATTGAAGGTTTGCGCAATATATTGAGGAATATTAGAAGTTTTTTGATATTTATTGAAGCTTCGTCGATATTATTGAACCGTTTAAGGCGGTTATTGCGCAATATAGCCCTCTAGTGGTTCTTTTTTTATATAAACCTAAAATACCGGCAATGTCTGTTTCGGAGAAAAAAAGCAACAAATAAGGAAGAGGGAAGAATTTTTCTATTGAAACGCATACAGGTAACATAAATTATTTTATTTGTGTGGTGTAGGCCTATACATGTAATAATAAATAAAGGATGCCAGAGATATGAGTATGTATTGTGATCATTTGATTTGTAAGCCTTGTAAGTCACTGCCGGCTCAGTGAAAAATAAAATCAGAAGAACATATGAAACATGATAAGAAAAATTAAGCTTATTCGCGACATACTTCCCGAACAAGTTACCGACATACTTCTCAAACAAGTTACCGACATACTTCTCGAACAAGTTACCGACATACTTCTCGAACAAGTTACCGACATACTTCTCGAACAAGTTACCGACATACTTCTCGAACAAGTTACCGACATACTTCTCGAACAAGTTGCCGACATACTTCCCGAACAAGTTACCAACATACTTCTCGAACAAGTTATCGACATACTTCTCGAACAAGTTGCCGACATACTTCTCGAACAAGTTGCCGACATACTTCTCGAACAAGTTACCGACATACTTCTCGAACAAGTTACCGACATACTTCCCGAACAAGTTACCGACATACTTCCCGAACAAGTTACTGATGCAGACTGAACAATTGCACAATAATATTGACCGTCTAATATATATTTATATATAAAAGTAAGTTCAATTTTCATAGGAAACATAAACATTTTTTTACAGTCAACTTCGATAACATTTTATTAATTTAATAGTGGTATTTTATAGGTATTTATAATAGGCTATGTCAAAAAAAAATGGTATCTGTAGATCACGTTACTTGACGTATGAACATGTGAAAGTAGATTTAGTAACTTTTCTAGCTGTCAGATAATTGTACTGTGGCTACAAATAGGAAGCAAAGCTGGAAGTGGAACGAGAGTATTGAAGACAAAAAAAAGGGGGGGGGAGAAGAATCTGTATGAATCGCGTGTCCGATCTGTGAAAAGCATTAATCCGGCTGCGTAGTTGTATAATTTATGGCCGGTCTCTAAATAATAAAAACAATGTGTTTTGGGGGTGAGGGTGGGAATGGTATGGGGGTTAACATGGTAGAAAAGGGTGAGGGATTTTCGAAACTGTGATAAATCATTGCTGACACATCTCTGCGTGGTCAAGCCAATGGAAGTGCCCGGTAGTTCCAATGTAAAGAGAATAGAAGTTAGTGCCAGATGGAGGAAAGACATCTGACTGGCTGAGCTTGTGACGTCACTCAGTGCATAAATGGTACGAAACTCCGCACGGACTTTCTCGCTCTATTGTTTAAATATTCAGATATTTACTCAACACTCGTAACATATGTGAAACTAAATAGTATACACTTGAAAATCTAAGCATAAATTGCACTATACTTGTGTAAAACATTATTTGAGTCCCGGTTCTAAATCTTATAATTTTATTTTTAAAGAATTAATATCCTCATTTGTCTGTTTTAACAGATAAAAAAGATCAATATTGGGTCCACAACGGTCAACACTTCGTATTAAAATTTCAAATTCCGGTGAAAACTTTCGACATTTTATTAGCTGTTGCACATCTTCATGTCATCGAATTGCTATTAAATTCCTCATTTATAAATTTTGACCAATACAAAATGTAAATATTGACTATTGAGTCTAAAATTAAGGAGATAGATCATTGTTGTACAAACATTTATCCTAAGCGGTTTAAGGAAAAATAACGTAAACTTTTTGAGAGACTTACGTTTATTTAATTACTCTGTAGCATTGGAGAATTATTGCGTTAAAACTTAAGAAGTATATGTTTACAACTAAAGCTCACAAAATATGTATTAATATATTTGCAAATATCTCAGAAAATGTTGCTTTTATAAAAATATATGTCAAATAAAAGTTTTTTATTTCTAATAGTCCTACAATTTTGCAATGATAAGTTGTTTAGTTTCTCCAATAGTCGTGTAGATACGGAAATTAACGCTTCTGTAAAGTACCCTAAAAATCATTTTCATAGGAAAATGAAAATAGCCAGTTTATTTATAATCTTAATCAACGCCTAGATACGAATTTTAATCAAAATCATTTGAGCAGATTTTGAGAAAACCAATTATTTCTCTTTTTGCCCTTCAGTAAACTACCCTTAGTTTTAGGGTTAGATATCAAATTCCAAAAACCCCTCAGGGCAACCCTATGAAAACCCTAGATACCAAGTTTTAGCCCGATCGGTAAAACAGTTTAGGCTCTAGTTGGAGGTACAAACAGAGAGAAAGACAGACAGAAATTCAAAAACCACTTTTGCGGATTTGGGGGGTCATGAAATGTCGAGATTCATCAAAATCTCGACTTCGATTTTTTTTGACGATCACAATACTTTCTCTACCTGTAAGATAGCGAGAAAGTAACAAGACAGCAATGTAAAGAGAATAGAAGGTAGCTCCGGATAAAGAAAGACATCTGATTGGCTGAGCTTGTGACGTCACTCAGTACACAATTCAAGCTCATTACATACACAAAGCTAAATGGAATACTAACTTAGTTGTTAAAAAATCAGGTGACATTTTGTAACTTTAAATAATAAATAAACCTTTAAAATTCACACAAAAATCCTATTAACGTCATCACTCTACTTATTTAAAATAAATGGTACGGTGCACCGAACAGACTTTTTTCTCTCTTTTATCTTAAAACATACATTTACTAAAAGCTCGTAAGATTTGTAAAACGAACCTTGTTGTAGAAACATTACACCAAGGATCATAAATGAAATAATATACACTGTTACACAATGGCATTAGGAACTAGTAACAATTTTACAGGAAAATTTAGAAAAGAGAAACATCTTTGACTACCAAAGAGCATAAGAATCAAATTAATGTACAAAGATTGGAATTAAAAAGTATATATATATATATATATTTGTATCTCAGAAATTATTGGTTTTATAAGAATTTATTTCAAATATAAGATTGTGATCTTTAATCGTAGGTCTACTACAACTTTACAACGATAAGTTATTTCGTATCTGAAATAGTTGCGGAGAAATTATGAGAATTAAAAATTTCCCTAATGTAATGTATCCTCAAAGTTATTTTCATGAGAAAATAAGAACATACATCTTGCTCATAAAAATAAACAGTGTCTATATAAATGTAATCAAAATTGTCAGAGCAAATTTCGAGGAAATATATTTTTTTCTATTCTTGTCCTTCAGTAAATTACCCTTAACTTTAGGGTTGGATATCAAGTTTCAAAAATCCTCTGGGGGTCTTTATGAACCAACCCAGATACCAAGTTTTAGCACAATAGGTAAAATAGTTTCGGCTTTAGCCCTAGGTACATACAGACAGATGGAATTGCGAAAACAATTTTTTTTCAGGGGCTCATGAAACGTAGACATTTAGCAAAGTATCGTGTTCTATTTTTTTTACGATCACAATACTTTCACTCTAAGGTGTCTAGAGAAAGAAAAAACTGTTTATTTGGCTATTTTACTATTAAGATATAACAGTTATGTACTTGGTGAAGTAAGCAACAACATAATAAACTTCCTTCAAAGGGAGCTACCGTTCAACTGTCTTTACATTGGGTAGATCTTAATTTTATTTTTACTGACAATATTTTCTATGCTAGTACAAAGGACACTTTATAAACCCTTGACAAACAGGGTGTCTAAAAACATTACTATAAAATTCCCGGAATTTTTTTATTTTCTCCGGGCATTAAAAAAAAATCTGGCCTAGATTTTGTTGCCCTTTTTCTTATTGAGTGGTGGTTTTCTCCATTTATTACATTGATCACATATTTTCGAAAAAAAATCCTAAATAGTTACTAAACATCAACCATGCTATAAGTTAGTTTTCCAGTAAATTATTTAAGGTTTTAGGTATACAGTCGCTTGTGTCCCTGTGTAAATGAGTTATGAAGACTCTAGAACCACGTTAAAGGTATTTACTGATAAACTCAGTGTGAACCCATTGGGAAGATTTAGACGCAGATGGGAGGATAACATTAGAATGGACCTGAAAGAGATAGGGTGTAATGAGGTGGACTTGATATAACTAGCTCAATATAGAGATAGGGTGTAATGAGATGGACTGGATATAACTAGCTCAATATAGGTATAGGATGTACTGAGGGGACTATATAGAACTAACTCAATATAGGGATAGGGTGTAATGAGGGGACTATATAGAACTAGCTGAATATAGGGATAGGGTGTAATGAGGTGGACTGGATAAAACTATCTCAAGATAGGGATAGGGTGTAATGAGGTGGACTAGGATTGAACTAGCTCAAGATAGGGATAGGGTGGTATGAGGTCGACTTTATGGAACTAACTCACGTTAGGTAATGAGGTAACTTGATATAACTAGCTCGAGATAGGGATAGGGTATAATGAGGGCGACTGGATTGAACTAGCTCATGGTAGGGTATAATGAGGTGGAATGGATATAGCTACCTCAAGATAGGGATAGGGTGTAATGAGGGCGACTGGATTGAACTAGCTCATGGTAGGGTATAATGAGGTGGAATGGATATAGCTACCTCAATATAGGGATGTATATTGTACTTTTATAAGAGTGTCAATTAACTTTCGTGTTCCTAGTGCCATAGAGTAAGTAACTAAATATAAAATTAATTGGTTATAAAACCAGCTCTGTACAATCATCCCATGTTAAGACTGCCATATATAGGTAACACATTTTGCTAACACCGAGAAAACAATCTCTTAATTTCCTTTTAGATTTTAAAAGCAGTGTTATTCTATTATTGAAATTACCTGACTTTTCCTTATTTTCGATTAAATATCCTGACATGTCTCTTTTCCCTGAATTGTCCAAGTATTCCCTGTGTTTCTCTGTCTGTAGCGAAGGTCACTCGCTTCGTTGGTCAAACGTTCTAGTGTCTTCTAACACTGGGACAGCAGTAATAATAACCTTCACCGGGTATTTGTGGAGAACACTGACAGAAGACTCGTCAACACAAACAAACTGGATTGAATTTTAGTGTTTAATTTATTATTCAAGAGTGACTCAGCGTGGTAAATATTATTACCGGTTCTTTAAATTTAAAAATGACACACATAATATGGAGCTGAAAGTTTCAGCAAGTCCATCTAAGATTCTGCCTTAAAATATCAGTTAAGAATGACCCTGGACATGGGACGATTCCTGGGTATCTCAGTGGTTAGAGCATTAGCGTACTAAGCCTAAAGTCCCGGGTTTGATTCCCGTCTCCAGTTGTCATTTTTCTATTTATATAATATATTTAGATGCGGCTATAACCATAACTAACAAATATAATAACTTAGCTATTTAATCCGTTATTATTATCAGTGCGTCTAAACAGGAGGAATTAACGCTTACGCGCAGATCCTTTGCTATGTGCTCGACAGGAGAGAGACTTGTTCTACCAACTATTTAAGGCGATTGGCCCTTTTCATTTGGCGTGGAAGTGTAAAGCCATGGGAATAAACGGTTATCTTCAAGAATTTGTATTGTTTTGCAATTTTCTTTTCGGAAACTGTTTGTTCAAGAATAGAAGCATGTTGATTAAGTTATACTTTTTACATATACACTTCCTCTTTGATTTTAACAGTGATCAAATATCGATTAAAAAAATTGACATTCTTCAATAGAAAACTGCTGGCTTCATAACGAAAAATAAGAAAATGTAACAATTAATAAACATCGATACATTATCTTAGAAGGGGTGTTGAAAATATTAACATAAAAATCTCACTCGTTCTCGAGAAAACTGATATTTCCAAAACCTTTGATTTTTCCGCGAGACCTGTCCGGTAGCTAGCGCCATCTACGGTTTCCGTGATACATCTGTTCTTGTTGGCGCGAAAGGATACTTTGGTCGGTTGTGAAACGACGCCACCCCTTTCACCCTCCCGCCCACCATCCCATAAAATAGATTTTAGACCTGCACTTGACAGGGCCAAGGGCCTTAACGATTTGAGGCTTCCCAAATAACAGGAAGACTTTCCATAAAATCTTTTATGCTGGTCAAATCTAAACTCGTAGCTGGTAGAATAAGACAAACAGTAATGTATGACGTAAATTCAACAAGAGACTACTCGCTGCTGTAATAGGTTATCATAACCACACACAGACATGTTAAATAACCTGGATGGTATGTTAAAATACCTTTCCCGGCAAAATAGGTAGACCCTTTCGCGCTCGCTCATAGAAATTAAGTGTGGAAGGCAACAGGGAACCATCACACGTTCTGAACATCCACGTGTACTACATGGGATTTGTACCAGATGGTGCGGGCGGCACTGACTAACCGAAGGAATAAGTACACTCCCAGCTCCGGATGGATAGAAATAATATCAAACCAACCTGTTTTTTGTTTTTTTTAAATACCGCGTCTTACTACCCATTTGAGCTATACGTTTATGTACTAATTACGCTAACGGTTTTTTAGGAATTAGAAAAACTTTATTTATAGGTAGTGTACCCATATTTGCGTGGAAGGAGAGTGAGAAACAAATATAGGGAAAACTAGCCTCAGTAGACCCGACTGGGATTCGAACCCCGATCTCCCCGTCCTCAGCAGGCCAGTCTAACACGAGAGAAAAATGCATCAAACCATTCAGCCACTTAAGCGGGGCAAATTACAATTATTAAAACCACAATTCATAAATAATTTACGTTAATCGGTGGCAGAGTATTGAATTTCATTTTTAAAAAGTGGCTTAGCTATCAATTAAAAAAAGTATTTAACTGTAGATTAGTATAAATTGTCTTAGCTGTGGCTGGGATTTGCTACAAACTGTTGGTACTGCTAGTTTGTTGTATGTACATTACATATTACATCAGGGGGAAGGGGAAGGATTGTGGAGGGGAGTTGAGGGGGTTCTGCGGTCGGTGTGGGTCGTTTTAATACCGCTCGAATCTCAATTAAACCACGATGGGAATACCATTATATTGTATAATTAATCACTTTGTTTAATTCTGTTTAGCTATTAATTAGCGCAGAATGTGTAATTGTGTTATAAACAGGTACCTGTACATTTTAATGGAATTAAAAAAACTATTGGTAATACAATTTTTGGAAAATACTTATTTTAAAATTAAGATAATACATTAAATATTTTGTTTTCAAAAATATATCTATCTATATATCACCCTGAAGTATGGTGCAATTTTTAAAAGAGTTTGTACTGATAATCACTTAGAAATATCTAGTAGATAACTGGGTGTGTAGTATTATACGTATAGTCATAGATTAATTTAGTCTATAAGTCCTACTATACAGTTAGTAAATATCTAGTAGCGAGGACTGAGTGGGTAGTATTAGACATATACACTCGTATGTTAAGTTAGTTTGTAAGTCCTGCTATCCAGTTAGTTAATATCTAGTAACGAGGACTGAGTGGGTAGTATAAGACTTATATACTTGTATGTTAAGTTAGTTTGTAAGTCCTAATATCCAGTTAGTAAATATCTATGAGCTAGAGCTGGATGTGTAGTATTAGACAAATACACCCGCATGTTAAGTTAGTTTGTAAGTCCTAATATCCAGTTAGTAAATATCTATGAGCTAGAGCTGGATGTGTAGTATTAGACAAACATACTCGTATGTTAAGTTAGTTTGTAAGTCCTAATATCCAGTTGGTAAATATCTAATAGCGATGACTCAGAGGGTAGTATTAGACTTATACACTCGTATATTAAGTTAGTTTGTAAGTCCTAATATCCATTTAGTAAATATCTATGAGCTAGAGCTGGATGTGTAGTATTAGACATATATATATATACTCGTATGTTAAGTTAGTTTGAAAGTCCTATCAGTTAGTAAACATTTAAGAGCAAGGAATGGGTCTGTAACATTATGCCTTGATCATAATCAACTTAATATTCACTTAACGAAGGTTTTGTTGTTTTTGTGTTTTTTAAATGGAAGCCATCACGATGCAGTTAACTTAACGTTCACTTAACTTAAGAGTTATTTTAAAGAAGAACTTTCACGTTAAGTGAAGGTACCGCGTGCTTTATCCAGCCAATCATGTTGTAAGTGACGTCAACAGGACTATTTAGTACCTCGTTTATTTGTTTATGGTGTACAGAAGAATTATTTGGTACAGTTTTATCCACGTTTCACGAACTCTAAAACGTCATAGCCTCTTTATTTTGTAAAGTACATTCAATAAATCTTTCTACTACAAGTATTTGTAACCTAAAAGGTCCAAATTGCTTGGGTTTCACTTTATTAAACATTTTTTAAAAAAAAACAGTTCAAATCCATTATCTGTGTTTACGTTACGTGGATCCTGACAACAAAATAGCTTATTTACGTCAATAGAACGTTAAGTTTATCGTGATCCCGGAACTATTATAGTTGTTGAGTTAACGTTACTTCAATATTTATCACACGTCAGGTTAACGTTAAGATGATTGTGATCTTAGAATTTATATAATATCATAGGTTACGTTAGTTTGTGAGTCCTATCCAATTTGTAAAGATTTAGAATCAAAGGATCAATATGTATTGTACTGTCCTAGGTTAAGTTAAAACGTAAGACCTATTATTCAAGTTAAGAACTAGGTTTAAATAGAAAGTTTTAAACGTACTGACCTAAGCTAAGTTGGTGTATATGCCGTGTGCTTATATAATAATGTTTTAAAAAGTGCACATTTAAAACAGTGAAAAATGTTCAAGGGAAATGATATGGCACCATCTTTGTACTTAAAAACTTGTTTTGCAGAAACTTTATTTCAAAATACAAACGCATTTTATTATAAAGTCGTTATCGTAATAACACAGCAGGATATATTTGTACAAACTACAAAGTGTTGTAAATAATGTAATATCTGAATTACTTTTAATAAGCTTTAGCAAATTTTACTAGGTGATTTGAATCTATAAACATAGTTTATTGGTTGGTTTGAAAGTTTACCCCCCAACTTTAGACTGAGAGTATATAGCCTTAATCCACATAACGTGCAAGAAAGTTCAACCACTATTATTTCAGCCGTGTGATTTGTAGCCGCTCTTATTGTAATCTCTTTGGAGTGAGAAACTTTTCGCAACTTGTTTGAATATCTATCGTGAGGGGATTCCCGGAGTTAGGGACCTTCCTTAAATTAAGTTATGGTATTTTTTTGGTGGAGGGGGGGGGAATGTATTTTTTTTAAGTTATCTTACGAAAAGGTGGTCAGAATTCATCTTTTTTTATCAATGTTTATGGCGAGACAAAATCTAAATAATTAATTAATTTTGCTAAAAAAATTTAAAATGTCTTAATTTTCATTCATTGATTTAAACACTAATTTTCACTGTTTTATAGAAATAAAATTAATATCCCCCACTTTATTATCAATCCTTACTTAATTACTAAACGATCAATATAATCTAATTTATCAACTCGTTAGCAATTACGTAGGAGAGATGAGGCTTGGTAGGGGGTGGGAGGAATTGGGAGGGAGGGCGGGCGAAAATCTTACGATCCCTTAAGTGAGAGCCAAGGATGTTAATAACCATGGGGGTAAAAATACGTAATTTAAGAATGGCCCCTTATACCAAAATGATTTTGATCTTTTTTTTTTATGTTTTAATTTTTTTTTCAATAAGATATTTAACGTGCACTTTCTGAACCGACTAATTATATCATCACACGATTTACAAACTAACTTAAATCTAGAATACACACAACATCCAGCACCCAGCTTTTAATTCATCACTGTGAAAGGAGAAACCCATATTTCCCTAAGGATACTTTTTCGGGATATTTCAAAAATCGAGCGTGGGATCCTTAATTCAGTAGAAAGACACACTACGGACTGAGATAATATGTCAAGACTTTTATTCATTAATGAAATCTAATACTCTAAATATATACCTGAAGTGTTTAAATTTCATAAATATTCAAAGAAGGATTTTTTTAAATTTGGGATTAAAGTTAGAATTGGAATAATATATATTTTACATAGATTAATTCAATTTTTGATCTATTATTATTATTATTATTATTATTATTATTATTATTATTATTTAGGACCGCGTCTTGCTATCCGTTCGGTTTATACAATTAAGTACTAATTACGCTAATGGATTAGGAATTGGGAAGGTTGAATAGAGGAAGTGAACCCGCATTTGCGTGGAGGGAGAGTGGAAGGCGACTTGGGGAAAACCACCCTCAGTTCACCCGACCGAGATTCGAACCTCGTTCTCCCCGTCCTTGGAAGTCGGGCTCAACACGACTAGCGCGTTAGCCAACTACGCCACCGAGGCGGGTAATTTTTTATCTACATTTCTTAAATATAAAGTCTATAGTTTAGAGATGCCATTGTGGAATTGACGTATTATACGTGAAATGAGCCAAGTAGTTATAATATTATAATACTAAACAACGATTAAATTTTATAAAATCTTTAAACATATGAAGGGTGTAGGGAGCTATGGGGTAAAGTCGAATTTTAACTTAAATTGAGTTAGTGCTGCCATCTTTGAGGCAACCAAGATACCTTTATAATTTACTTTATATTATGGTTAAAAGAGGTCTCTGTCATATTTAAATTGAGTTAGTGCTATGATCTGTTAGACAATCATGAGACCTTTAAAAGGGGTCTCTGTCATATTTAAATTAAATTAGTGCTGCCATCTGTTAGACAATCATGAGAACTTTATAATGTACTTTATATTATGGTTAAAAGAGTATCTGTCATATTTTAAAAAAAATACTGGGGTCTTTATGGAGTGATAAATTTAAAAGTTGGTATCCTGGAAAATATGTGTATGTTACACTCCCCCTTTTCTCCTTGTAGCCTTCATATTATATCAGGAAATTTAATAGATATTTAATCTAAATAATATGTGTTTTTTTAATATTTGATTATCTTTTTTTAAAGAGTAGACACCAAAATACATATTAATTTTCAAGGGACACATGCTGTTTTTCGTGTCACCGCGTCTTACTACCCATTCGTGATATAGGTCTACGTATATGTAATAACCACACTAATGTGTTAGGGATGAGCAGGGTTGATTTTAGAGGAATTTTACCCCCATTCGTGTGGCGGGAGGATGGTATGTCATTTAGGAAAAAAACACCCTCAATACATCCAACCAAGACTTAAACCTAGATCTCCCTGTCAACGGCAGTCTAGTATATTACGAGAGGGACGCTTTAAACCATTAGACCACCGAAGCTGGTTTCTGTAATATACAAGAACAGAATATGTGTTGTAGACATTGGCTAAATTCTAAAACTAATGTTTAAAAGGTGTCCTATAACGTTTATGGATTAAAAATGCTGCTATGATTCCAAATCTTAAAAAAGTACTGAAATAATCGTTTCAACATATTGTATGACTCCCCCCATTCAACAAAACTAATTTCTGAGCTCACCACTGGATGATGATAGTAGAATAAACAAAGCTAGGGTGATGTAATTCCCACCCCCCCCCGTTCCCCTTTTAAACTAAGTTAGGACAAAATACGAGACTCACTTTGTAGTCTTAGGTAACTAAAGTGGTTGGCCTTAGGCCTAAAATGTCGGCCACTTTTTGTGACCAGAGACTGTAACTTTATTAGAATACATACCTTCTTCCACTAACCTCCCTTTGGCTCGGTCAAATTTCCTGGTACCAAGCGCCGTATATCTTGAGACTCCGGACCACGGCGTCAAGTGGAATGTTGGCTTGCTGTGGCGCGCTTAACGAGCTGAGGGAGAGGGGTAGGGGGTTCAGTGTTGCCAACTCATATGACAGAAATCCCCCCCCCCCCCGAGGGGGTCAAAACAACCCCNAACTCATATGACAGAAATCCCCCCCCCCCCCGAGGTGATCAAAACAACCCCATTTCTCGCTATGTTAGAACTGAATAAAGCCATGTTTTCTGATGTTCAATGTTTGCTTTCTGACGCAAACTTAACGAACAGAACCAATAGGGAAGGTAATTCAGTGTTGCCAACTTTATCATCATCATAAACTGTTTTCAGCCTGTTACTGGGCCAGTTTAGTAAAATGCCTCCATATTCTTCTATCCGTCCACCTCTTTTAAAAGTACAAAATATTATTATTTCTATAGCAATAAATTAATGTGATTATGCATTGTTTACTTTTTTAATGCATTCCTGGACCATATTCAGGATTATCAGGATCTTCTTGTTCTAGTTCCTTTTCACAGATCTTCTTTTTTATTTGTCTATTCTTCATTCTTGCATCCTTTGACATTACTTACAGTGGGTGATCTGCCTTTCTTATTCTTACTAAATCAGGAAACTTGAGACCACGTTAAGTGAACGTTAAATTAAGGGATCACGTGTTCTAGCTAGCCAATCATATTGCGAGTGACGTCAAAAGGGCTATTTAGTACTTCATTTGTTTGTTTATGGTGTGTAGATGATTTCTTTGGTACAGTTTTTATTCCCCCACGTTTCACGATTTCTTATAAAACTTCATAGCCTCTTTTTACTCTTTATTTTGTACATTACGGTAAAGTTTCTATTAAAAGTGCTTGCTTGCTACCTAACAAGCCCAAAATACTTGGGTTTCATTTAAGTTAAAGATTTGTTTTCAAAACAGTCCAAAAATACTTTGCCCGTGCTTTTGCTAGAGTTGTTACGTTACGTAAATCCTGATCACACACTAGTTTCTTTAGATTAAGTGAACGTTACATTATGTGAACTTTAGATATATCGTGATACCAGCGTGAGAGGTGAAAAATGAAAAGCTGGCAACCCTGTAAAATATTGTCTGCCTAGCGAGATATCTGGAGTACAAGCATCGGCCGTGAGTACGCACACAGCAGCACCAGTCCTCTTCAAGGGCCGTATCATAATTTCAAGTGATATTAAGCCTAATGAGGACACGTTATTATAGTAGACAAGTCTCACGGGCGAAACAAGGCTGCCAACTTTTCCGAAATGAAATATGGGAGCTCATCATTAGGGGAGGTATGCGGTGACAACCACACCGACTTCTGCTTCCCCCCCTCGATCTCCCCATCTTTTAACAGGAAAAAAAATTCAGCAATTGCCATAATAAAAAAAACTCTTTTTATTGATTTCATATAAATTTCAAAATTCTGAGGGATTCTACATATTAGATTTATCACCGTGGTTTTACCTTTCATCAAAGGTACTCTCCACAAAACCCGTGGCGGAGTGCGTGAGCTCTTTGTCGGTCTTGTTTAGGGACAAAGAAGAGGTTGGGGTTCAAATCTCGTCCAGATGTACTTAAAGTAGGTTTTAAAATGAGGATACATTTTCTCTTAAGTTTTATATATATATATATATATATATTTCTTGATCCCCACCATTTTATGGTAATTAATATCAATGCGTCACTCTTGCAATAGACTAAGACTGACAATGACGGGGATTATGGGTTCGAATCTCAGTCAGGTGTACTGAAGGTGATTTTTCTTAGATGCAAATTTGGGAACACTCCCTCTATATTCAAACTTCCTCATTACTAACATATTAGCGTAATTAATACATATACGCGTAACCCTAATTGGTAGTGAGAGGAGTTGCTAAAAATAGAATTAGGAAAAGTAATTAATTAATACTATGTGGTTCAACATCTTAGCTTAGTTGGTAGCGTGTCTGCCTATTGAGTAGAGGGTCCCGGGTTGGATTTCCAGCATGGCCAAAAAAAAGGAATCATTTGTGAAATGACCCGCCTCGGTGGCGTAGTTGGCTAACGCGCTAGTCGTGTTGAGCTCGACCGCCGAGGACGGGGAGATCGAGGTTCGAATCTCGGTCGGGTGAACTGGGGGTGGTTTTTCCTAAATGGTTTCCCACTCTCCCTCCACGCAAATGCGGGTTCACTTCCTCTAAATTCAACCCTCCCATTTCCTAATCCATTAGAGTAATTAGTACTTAAGCGTATAACCCGAACGGTTAGTAAGACGCGGTGCTAAATATTATTATTATTATTATTATTATTATTATTATTATTATTTGTGAAATGTGAGTTTCCCCTTTCACAGTGATGTATTAACATCCGGAGGACTGGATGTTGTGTCGGTTATAATTCTAAGTTAGCTTATAAATCGTAAGCTGATATAATCCTTCGGTTCAGAAAGTGCCTCAAATTAAATAAAAGAGAGTGTATAATTTATGTTTTTATAGTACACTTTCAGTACAGCAAAGAAAAATAAGTAAAGTCATTCTTAATCAAACTTCCAGCCCCTTAATGAAAATACATTTTCCCTGTTCCTAGTTTTGTGGTACTGAATACTTTGCAAGCATAGCTTAATAAAGGGGTTGAAAAGAAAATGGGAAGGGTAGGGATAAGGCTTAATAAAGGGGTTTGAAAAGAGAGTGAGGTAGGTAGGAAGGCTCTTTCCAGCTACCCTTAGTAATCTGATAGTTGACATTCAAATTAAGCCATGTCAAGAGGGCCAACGCTGCGGAGAATAGCCGGAACGGGAACAGGAAAACAGACAAACGAAGGAGGTATTCCCTTCAACCACTGTACATATACACTTTTAAAAATGTGCGAGTGAAACTGACTGAGAAAGAAGATATACCTTCATTTGACTAGGAACTGCACTTAAGTTAGACCCCAGGTTTAAATTATGACTTTTCATAAGAATAGTGAGAGAAATGAAATGAAAAGAATCCTCACAGTGTTATGACTTTTTTTTTAACATTAAAAAAGTAAACAGATGAAAACACTTTTGCTTTCAACTAAAATTTAAGACGGAGCAAGACCATTTGTTTTGGAGGCTAGAGAGAAAGGTTGTGGTCTATGGGTTGGGGGAGGGGGGTGAAGAAGGGAGGGAGGGAAATGTACTTTTCTGTAATAAAAATTCAAATAACGTCTACTTTGCTATTGGTCACGAGTTTGATTTTTGGCGTGGCCAAAAATATGTATAGTTGGTAAAATGTGGGTTTCCCCTTATAATATAATATTATTACCACTATCATTAATATTAAACCCGCCTTGGCGGCCGCGTGGTCTAATGCGCTACTCTCGCAGTATACTAGACCGCCGATGACGGGGTGCTCAAGGTTCGAATCTCGGTTGGTTGTATTGAGGGTGTTTTTATTTTCTAAAATGGATTTCCAATTACCCTTCGCGCAAATGTGGGTACATTTCATCTAATATAGCCTTCATCGACCTAGAACCATATGTACTTAAGTGTATAACCCAAACGGGTAGTAAGACACAGTGCCAAAATAAATCATTAGTATTATAAATATTTCATTGTGTACACCTCGTCTCGTCTTACTAAATAACAGCCCCATACATTAATTATTTTACCTTAACAATGGTATGTAGACTACATAAAATAGCAAGTTTGACCCCTTATAGTTCGTGAACTGTAATAATTTGAAATTATTGAATCATTATGAATAGCTTATAATTAGTTAATTAGTTAATTAAGGTCCTTGGCCCTGTCGAGTACAAGCCTAAAACCTATTTTGTGGGATGGTGGGCGGGAGGGTGAAAGGCGTGGCGTGGCTTCACAACCAACCAAAGTATCCTTCCACGCCAAAAAGAACAGATGGATCACGGAAAACGTAGATGGCGCTATCTACCGGACAGGTCTTGCGGAAAAACTATACTTTTGGAAATGTCCTATTTCCTCGAGAACCATAAAAATGTTTATGTTAATATTTTCAATACCCCTTCTAAGATAATGTATCGATGTTTATTAGTTGTTACATTTTCTTTTCTAACGTTCTACTCTAGCAATAGACCAGACTACCGATGATGGGCAGGTCGAGGTTCGAATCTCGGTCATGTGTACTGAGGGTAGTTTTTTCCTAAATATTTTTCCACTCTTCCTCCACGCAAATTCGGGTACACTTCCTCTAAATATAAGATTCATAATCCCTAAAACTATTAGTGTAATTAGTATATAAGCGTATGACCCAGACGGGTAGTAAGACGTGGCGATAAAACAAAAATAACTAACCAGTCCATGGATACCATAGGAACAAGTCCTCTTCGGGGAGTAAAAATACCTAAGTTACCACCGGGAATCGAACTCGGTTTATTTATGTTGATAGCCAGACCGACTATAAGACCAAGAAACCGGCCATATTTGAAAAGTAATGAGTAAAGAATAAGAAAGATAAAATTGAGTTAAAATTGATCATCACTTACGTGGAAGGATTGAGTGGGAAATCATTTTGAAAAAAAAAGAAACTCCTGTAGGCTACACCCAACCGGAATTTGAAGATTCAAACTCTTACATCCTCTTCACAGGAAAACCCTACCAGACGAGTCTGACGTTTTAGTCCACGTGACAAAAGTTGCGGGATTAAGGTGAAGCGAGAAAAGGCGAGTGATTTTGCAGCTTTTTTGTTAAAACTTTTTTTGGTGGAAAAATATATATATTTCTCCAGTATAAACACAGAGTTTAATTTCTTTCACATGGTGATATCAACAGTTGTTGAATATCTGTCAGGGGTGTCCTGGAATTTAATGACAACTTTTTCTCTTCATTTAAAATGTTTGTCATCTAATGCAGCTATGCTCATGACAGATATTCAACAACTGTTGATATCACCGTGTGAAGAAAATTAAACTATATGTTTCTACTGGAGAAATATTTTATTTATTTAAAAAAAAAAAGTTTTGTTATTAAAACTGCAGAAACACTGGCCTTTTCTTGGAATCCCTACATCCTCACCTTGAAATTAAAATGTAATTGAATTTTAAATCAATCTTACCATGCGTTATATCTATTTATTCTCATAGAATCGACAGCTATCTCTGTCCAGTGGCCGAGGAAAATATCTGCCTAAAGATGAATAATTCACCCCCGTACGGCCATTAATACATGTTTAATCAACCCCTAAATGAAGGTTAGAAGTGCAGTAAAAACCTTTTCCAGTTCTTTAGGGTCTCATAAAAGGGAATCTCAAGGTAAATAAAAAAAGGTGTTTTTTTTGGGGGGGGGAGAAGGAGGAGGTTGTGTTTTACGGTTGTTTGTTTAGAGCTTCTAAAATAAACTGCGTAGAACTTTGCGGTAAGATGGGGGCTTTAAAAGAAAAACTCTTCTCAAACATGCTTACAAAATTCTCTCGGGCCTTTACTTCCCCTTTACCCTACAATCCCATCCCCTTACCCCTCAGCTATTCTTGTCTAAGATCCAGTTAGATGCTTAGCAAGTTATAAATTCTTAGGGGTTTTTTTTGGATAAAAAATTAATCCAAACTTCTTTAGGTTAAAAGTGAGAATAAGTTTAATATTTACATTTAAAAAAAGTTAATCAAAATTAACTCACACGTAATGGTGAAATCAACCTGGAAATCTATTTATGAAGAACTCAATTCTTCCGGCCGGGATTCGAACCCTGACCTCATGATATGTATGGGAAATTTGCATTACTTAGGATAATCAGGGGATTTCCGTTACTTAAGAGCGGTGTTTCTCAAAGAGTGGTCCGCAGTGGCCTGTCAAGTGGTCCGCAGGATCCCAATAAGTTTAGTAATAATAATGAATCAAAGAATGTTGATCCCATATAATACAAACATTGGATATATTCATACTATGCTGCATCTATTTACTCGGTAGACATAATTCACATATAAAAGGAAGTCTTACTAACCTTAAGTCAACAAATCTGAACAATTATTTATCAATAATTACGACGTTTAAGAATGTTAAAAATAATCAATTAAACTTCTTAATAATTTAATGTGATCATAATTTAATTTTTTCGAAAAAGTTATAATTAAATTCCAAGAAATACTTGAAAAATTTTCAACAATTGTTGATATCCCCGTGTGAAGAAAATTCAACTTTTTGTTTCTACTGTAGAAATATTTTATTTATTATGACCAAAAAAAGTTTTGACGTAAAAACTTTAAAATGTCCCCTACATCCTACACTCAAATTTGAGTACATTTCTTCTTCATTCTACCTTCTTCAATCCTGCCGATTTGGTGAGAATTAAGGGATAGCCCCACATGGAGAATGGGGGGAAAATATAGCAAAAGTGACAATGAAACACACACAGAATATTCCTTTCTCTCTCTCTCAAACACACACATTCTCTTCCTTTCTTTCTCTCAAACACACACATTCTCTTCCTTTCTTTCTCTCAAACACACACATACTCTTCCTTTCTTTCTCTCAAACACACAAACACACTTCCTTTCTCTATATTCTCACACACACACTCTCCCTTTCTATCTATCTCTCGATAACACACACACATTTTCTCTTTCTCTCTCGCAAACACATATTCTCCCCTTCTATCTCTCACACACATCCTTTCACTCTGTTTAACACAAATAGACACATTCTCCCTCTTTCTATCTTACACGCACACATTTTCCCTCTCTCTCTCCCCTCTCATACATACACATATTCTCACTTTCTCCTACACACTCTCTCTCTCGACATTTCTCACACGCACACACTCTCTATTTTTCTCTCACACATACTCTTTATCTTACTTTCTCCCAAACTCTCTCTCTTTCTCTATTACACACACACATACACATACACATCTTTACTTTGAAACTAAAATATATATATATATAAAATGGCTCACACGCCTTAAACTCGAGCCAATAAAGCTGGGATAGGTTCATCCTTGTGGGATGAACCTACGTCCGACAGATAAAATAAGGGTGAGTTGGGGGTTAGTGGGAAAGTAAGGGATGCCCTATTAAGAATAGACGAGTTTTAAGGTGTATGTGTGAGGGGGTAAAAGGTGGGATGGTGGATGTAGACTATTTTTTTTACTACCGCGCAATGCAGTCGCGTCGAAAGGACGCACTTCCCCTGATAAATGTATAATCCGCTCCACTTCTTTCTCTTGTTTTTTTTATTTATATATTTTTTTTGTTTCCCAAAGAAACATTTGCGCCCAGTGGATCGTGGAACGCGTGAAGAATACCATAATCCACAGGTTAATAGAGGGATGGAAAGTGGGCTTAGGAGGTAGGAAGGGAGGGTGAATGTTAAGTCAACAGATTAACTTCATTATCACATTTATTTTGAGTTTATTTTTAAATCAGGCGTATTTTAAAGAGCATTTTAAAATACGTTCTAAAGATTCAAGCAAGGAGCGTTAATTTGAAGATAAGAAAATAAGACTTTTTAAAGTTGACCTGGCGGTCTAGGGGGTAAGGTGTCAGACTGATGTTCTGGGGGTCCGGGGCTCAATCCTCGGTTCCGGCACAGATTTATCTGATTGTCAAACCCTTCCTTCACCTCTGACAAGACGTGTATTAATCACTACTTGTGAATGTGTGGAATGCTAGGCCTCCACCGTGGTTCGGATCCCACTTTAAACTGTAGGTCTTCCATTTCATCTCACAAGCACCCTACCATTACACATTAGCTTAAGTGCGTATAACCCGAACGGTTAGTAAAACGCGGTGCTGATGATAATAATAATAATAATAATAATAATACTTTTTACCAAGATATTGTCACCCCCCGTCCCGTGGGCCTTACTGTCAGGATGGGTTGCAGCCAAGGATGGGGACGGATACGGTATATATGTGTGTATGGGTTCGTAATTTATAGACGGCTTTGGTTTTTAGGGTTTATTTTACTACTTTGCACTACTACAAAAGGTGATGTTACTAAAAAAATTACTAAAAATATATCAAATACTTTACTTAGGAGCTCGTGACAGAACTAAGTATATCAAGGAATGGCTAACCGATGGCCTGACTGACCCTCTAGATGATCCTACATGGTTTATGAACCCCGGTACCCTGGGATCGATGGTAACCCGCCAGTACATGTACTCGATGATCCGGCGCCCTAACCCGTGCAGCCCCGGAAACGGGCAGAGTGACCCTTTAGAACAGATTATATTTTGTCAGCCCTGTTAGCTCGAAAAATAGTACTATGTATACTGAAATTTGCCCTGATTGCCAAGAGGAATGCTGACAAGCTGTTTTTAATAGTCATCTGTTAATTCCTATTGTGTACTCACTCATCAAAACATGTTGCTAAACCAGTTCTGTCAGCTCACATTTAACAACATTACAATGTTAAAATAACCAAACACATCAATTTATGTCATGGCGATTACAATATTGAGAATTTATATGACTATTTTATTATTATGTGCGTTGTCCTAGGACAGGTAAATTCCTTTTGTCAGTGAACTTAGACCGCCTATGCGATCCCTGTCCCCTGCTTTCTCCTTCAGCTCCCAGAACTTTCTTATTTCCTTCAAGTCATCTAACATTATTTTGAATCCTCCTAAGCTCCTCTTTCCCTCAACTTTTCTTTCTATGACATTGTGCAGAATACATTTCCTCCTAATTATGTGTCCGATACAGTTTGCTTTGTGCCTAAGAATCACATCCAAAATGGTTCTCTTCTAATTATAGGAGAGTAAAAGATAATTATATTAAATTAGATAAACAAAATTATGAATATATATGAAATTACAAAAGGAAAAATAAATCGAGATTTAAAAATAACTAGACTGATTTTAAGAATTAAAACATTGACATGGTGGATTGAAACTAATTTTTTTAAATATAAAAACGATAATTTAAAGTCAGAATAGGAAATGAAAAACAATAAAATATAGATCAATATTACAAACCCGTTTACAAAAAATATCTCAATAAAGAAAAACTCTTTTCGCTTTTTGAGGTTTGTATCATATTTGGAAGAAGGTATAGGAAAGGTAGATTGAAACATATAAAAGGAACGAACAAAATATGGCTTTTATAATTTAATTTAATTTAATTTAATTTAATTTAATTTTAGCACCGCGTCTTACTACCCGTTCGGGTTATAGGCTTAAGTACTAATTACACTAATGGATTAGGAATTGGGAAGGTTGAATTTAGAGGAAGTGAACCCGCATTTGCGTGGAGGGAGAGTGGAAAACCATTTAGGAAAAACCACACCCAGTTCACCCGACCGAGATTTGAACTTCGATCTCCCCGTCCTCGGTGGTCTAGCTCAACACGACTAGCGCGTTAGTCAACTACGCCACCGAGGCGGGTATGGCTTTTATAAAGGAAGGAAGAACACAGTTCACACTTTATATTGTTTATTTGTTTCCTCTTTTAGGAAGTTGCGCTGCACTTTTCACACTCCCTTCTGATGAGGTCTGATAGAATGAAACCTAGGTCGGGGGAATTGGATGATAAGGATCGAGTTTCTTCAAGAGGCAGCCATTACCTCTTTGTCCAGTGGCAGCAATGTAAAGTGTGAACTGTGTTCTTCGTTTTATTGTACAAGACATAGGGTGTTCGTTCCTTTTATATGTTGATATCCACCTTTTCTAATAGATTATTTCAAAATTTTATTAAAAAAAGTTTTGTATGAAATAAATTTATTTAATTTTTAAGATTTACAACACACATCAATATAAAATAATTATATATATATATATATATATATATATAGAGAGAGAGAGAGAGAGAGAGAGAGAGCACTGAACCTTACTAACCGCTTGAGCTATGCACATATGTACTGATTTTTCGAATGTGTTAGGGAGACAAGGAAGGTTGAATTTAGATGAAACGTACTAACATTTACGAGGGGGGGGGGAGTGAAAAATATTCAAGGAAAATTCACCCTCAGTACACCCAACCAGGATTCGAACCACGTTCTCCCTATCATCCGCAGTCCAGTCTATTGCGAAGGTGACGCCTTTGACAATTCGATCACCGAAGCGGGTAGATATTTATCGTTAGTTAAAAAATCAACTTTTTTGTTTATATTTTATCTCTGTTATATATTATTATTTAAAAAATAATCTTATAAAACTCCTTTTTAAAATCCATCTTTAATAGGAAGAATCACTAGGTAGAAAAGTTACTAGATTTCTTTTAAATTTTAACATATTTATATGTTAAGTCATGTAATTTGCTGTCACCTATGAACGATTATATTCTCTTTCTTCATCCCACCCCTTTCTTATCAACCCTTAGTTACACACCAGCTTTGGGGGTCAAATGGTCTAAGTTGTCACTTTCACAGTAGACTAGACTGCCTAGGACGGGGATATTAAGGTTCGACTCTCGGTCGGGTGTACAGAGGGTGGATTTTTCCAAAATGATCTTTCACTTTCCCTCCACAAAAATTCGGGTATAAATCCTAAGATATTAACCTTCTTCATCCATAAAAAAATTAATGTAATTATTACATAAGCATAAAACCCGAAGGGGTAGTAAGACGCCGTGTTAAGAAAAAAAAATTATTTAAATTGAAAACTGACACCTGGACACGGAAATCGAACCCGGGATCTTTGACTTAAAACACCGATGCTCTAACCACCAAGCTATCTATCCACGAACCCTCCCATGCTCAGGGCCATTCTTCACCCATATTTTAAGGCAGAGTATGTGATGGACAAGCGTAAATTGTCACCTACATATATTTAATAAATTAAACTCACGATATATCAGATAACGCATCCACCCTCTAAACGGTAAGGCTTTATGCTGCCAATAATAAACAACTGACGAATGTACATATTATGATGTATTAAATAGTCAAGCTATCATATTTGATAATCACAGTTATAGTCGCATCTAAATATCATATTCTCTGAATTTAAAAATGACACCTGGACACGGGAAACGAACCCGAGAACAATCAAACAAATGTCCCGTGTTTGAGTCCAGTGTCGAGAACAATCAAACAAATGTCCCGTGTTTGAGTCCAGTGTCAAAAGTTTCATTTTTCAATTTAAATAATACGATATTTAGATGAGGATATAATCGTAACTAAAAAATATAATAACGTAGCTAGTTAATAAAACGAAAAAATAATATGCTGTATTAAGTATTACGTTGCAAAGCATTATGTGTCAACATGCATTTCTGTCAGCGCATGAATTGCTGCAACACTCAAGAATATTATATTCTCCATAGTCAGCGAAAATATGAATCCGCAGTTATCCATGCCGACAAAATGTGTAATTCGTTCAAAAATATCGTGGGGAGCTAGATCTCTCAGTTTTGTGAATATTCTCTCTTTTCACCCTTATTTAAACGCCCCTACCACCCGTAAAAACAAAAAAAAAATCCAAGAAGCGTCCCCTAAATTTAGTTCACTTCCGTCCCAGGGATTGCGTAGCCCCGTCGTTATTCACGGAAACTTGATTAACGGAAAAGCGTTCCGTTGTCGTTGATTTATCAACATTCAAACGAATCAAATACAGACCAAAAAATGCCAAAAATAGATCTTCATGTTTCACTAACGACATTGTATATATGTTACCGTTAAAGTAATAAATTAGTTATTGTGCATAACGACCGGTTATTTTTACAAAGTAGCCGATAGTAGTGGTTAATGTGATTAAATACATGCAATTTATTATTTTAACCGGTTATTTTATATAACAACAAAACCGGTTTGACCGAAGAGATAAACTATAATATTCTGAAGGTTAGGTAAAGTTATGCTAGGTAAGGTTACGCTAGGTTAGGTTAGGCTAGGCTATGTTAGGTTAGGTTATGCTAGGTTAGGTTATGCTAGATTAGGTAAGGTTAGGCTAGGTTAGGTTAGGTTAGGTTAGGTTAGGTTAGGTTAGGTTAGGTTAAACAAACTAACTCTATATCAAGAAAACACCACACGTCCTCACTCAATAAAAGATGGACCTCTAATTGATACGCACAAGATACGCCACGTATGACTCAGACAGGGACTCAAGACAGGTTCAAACTTGCACAGACGTGAGATTTATCACTTTAACCAGAGGGTGCTGGCTATCATACATAATAACATGTTAATTTGAACAATTTTACTATAATATGAAACATTTATCACATTCAGCAGATTTGAATGTTACTATACATAAAATCTGGTGATTATATATACTAATCTGATTCATCGAATTAACATATAGGCTACAGATACAGGTGGGTTGTCTTTATTTGTTCTATAAAATACATATTTGTTTTAGTCCATCTAAAACATGAGGAGCCGTTAGTGAATTGAGTCTTCTGATAAAGTTTATTCCCAATACACATTTTATTTTATTTTCAGCGTGTTTAATTAATAATCAAGCTATTTGAATAGAGATAATTTACTCACCTCGGTGGTCAAACAATGTAAGGCACTACCATCACAATATACTTGAACATCGGTGACGGCAAGATCAAGGGTTCGAATCCTGCTTAATAGTGCTGAGTTAAAAAAAAAGTTTTCTACTCTTTCTCCATGCAAAATCGGGTTGACTTCCTCTAAATTCAACCTTATTCATCCTTAGCCCATGATGCGTGTAATCCAAAAAGGTTGTTTGATGTGGTGTTAAAAAAAGTTTAAGGAAGGTAGAATTTTAGAGAAAATGTAGCCGCATTTATGTAGAGTGTAAGTGGGAAACTATTTTGAAAAATCACCCTCAGTACAGATGGCCGGGATTCAAACCCTGATCTCCCAGTCATTGGCAGTCTAGCCTATTGCGAGGGTAACGCCTTGGACCAGCGGTTGGCAACCTACGGCCCGTGAACCAGATCCGGCCCACCGACTTCTTTTTATCTTGCCCGCAAAAGATAGCAAACAAACTAATTGTGTTAAAAAACTAATAATTTATTACACTATGAGAGATTTTAAGTTGAAACTACCCACTTCAGTGACCGCATGATTTAAGGCGTCACTCTAGCAAAATATTAGACTGATTAAACTACTAATGACTGGGATATCATGGTTCGATCCCGGTCTGGTGTTTTTCCCTAAATGGTTTTCCACTCTATCTCCACGCAAATGTGGATACACTTACTCTAAATCTAACATTCCTCATGTACAACTCATTAGCGTAATTAGTATATACATGTATAGCCCGCACTGGTAGTAACATAGAGTGATTAAAAAATATTTAAAAAATATATTTGTTTGATGCTATTTTTTCCAAAACCAGACCATTTTTTTTTAATTGTAAACTATATGGCCTATGACAACAAAAGGGTTGCCAACCCTTGTTACATCCAACTAAAACTGTTGGAAGCTAGAATACTACGCTTTGGTATTTAAAATACGTTCATTGTGGAACAATAATTTTTAAAAAAATCATTATTATCACTAACACCACGTCTTACTACCCGTTCGGGTTGGACGCACTTACGTTAATGTGTAATGGGTAGGGTGAGATGAAATGGAGGACCTACAGTTTAACGTGGGATCCGAACCACGGTAGAGGCCTGGCATTCCACACATTCACAAGTTGTGATATAATACACGTCTTGTCAGAGGTGAAGGAAGGGTTTTGGCAATCAGATAAATCTGTGGCGAGACTGAGGATTGAACCCCGGACCCCCAGCACAGAGGTCCTACACCTTACCCTTAGACCACCAGGTTTGCTTTTTTTTTAATCAATATCTAATATAACACATCAGTGTTCTTACGATTTTTTTCATAATGGGTATCTGGGGGTGAGTTTTCGTGATAAATAGCATTGTATAGCTATTTAAATTATCTAAGGGTAGATAAACGTTAACATATTTCTGAACATTTAATTTCAAATTCTATCATAATATACTAATAGTTCTGTGAACAGTAGACCTCGCTCTCTCTATGTTATTATCGTTATTACAATCTTAAGATTTCTCTTTGGATTCCAAATGGAAATATCTCCAATAGTTTCTCCTTGGATTTGAAATTTTGTTTTTTGTTTTTTGTGATTCAAGTTAAACAAAAAACAAATCGAAACTATATTCAACTAGCGGACCCGACAGACGTTGTCCTGCCCGAACGTTGGCTTTTCGTTTGGGTGGCATAATTGATTTAGATAATAAAACAAATACTATGTGATCATCACAATTACAAATTCATAATGAACTCCAATTAGTGAGTTACACAAATATTACAAATTCAGTGTTTGTCAAGACAACATACAAAATAAAACATCTTCTCATTTTTGGCATTTCGCCCACAACTCCACAAATATCAGCTGTATCGAAAAACAAACATAACTATGAATTATTCTCAGAAGTTCAATTATTCATGAACTTTTCAAAAGGTTTTAACGGTCAATTATTGATGAACTTATAATTTTTTTTAACTGTCAATTATTAATATTATATTCATTATTATAAATATTGGTGGGTGGTGGTGGGGGGGTGAAATGTTGAGGTTACATGTTCTGATATGCAAAAAATCTAAAAAAAAAAA
>CABFWO010001766.1:6336-39523 GCA_902155825.1 Timema genevievae
GGGGGGTTGTGCAGATCACCAATTCAAAATGTTTCACTAACTTTAGGTAATTTTGCTTTTTATTTTAAAAAAATCACAGAATTTATTAAAGATTTTGTGTAGTATTTCGTTGACGAGTTTATGTTTGTTTTTTATTTTATCAGCTTACATTAATTTATTTTGTTAAAATATTTGAAAAAAAATGAAGTTAGTGAACGAAACATTTTGTAAGTATTTTAGAAACTTACGCGTCATAAAATTTTGAGATCTCACTTATCTGTATAATTTCAAAGGGCTAAACTTAGAAACATGTGGAGGATACAGATTCCCGAGGTACGTTGATTAGAATGGTAGACTGTCAAGCCGTAATACCTTGGCTCGAATCCAGGTGCTACCCACAATAATATACTACTTGTGTTAAGGTATGTAATTTTGTTATATGATCCACGTCTTACTACCTGCCCAGGCTATACGCATAATTACATTAGTGGAGTAGGGACGAAGAGGTTATAATTTAGAGGAAGTGCGCCTGCATTCACGTGGAGGAAGAATAGAAAAATGTTTGGGAATAAACACCTCGGTAAAACCGGCCAAGATTCGATCCCCTACCTTCCATTCATCAGCAAACTAGCATTAACTAGATTAACGCCTTTGTCCCCATGGTAACCGGTACGGGTTATACAATTTACTTAGATGGTAGATAATTGGTGCTAAGATGCAGTTTTAAGTGCTGAAATAGCTTTGTCTTTTGGAATGTACCATCCATTTACCCTGAAAGTTAATAATCTTACCGTGTATGATTCTAGTATTAGATATAGTATTGTATAGTATTCTTGTCTTTGAGACCATCGCGACTCCTTGATAACATACAAACGTTCATATCCTAAAGTTAAGTTATAGTTTTAACTGATTCTAACTATCCGGCTACCTACATTTTTTGTTTTATTTTAGCACCGCATCTTAGTATCTGTTTGGGTTATATACTTATGTACTAATTACGAGAGTGGTTTTAGGGATCTGGAAGGTTATAGAGGAAGTATACCCGTATTTGCGTGGAGGGAGATAGGAAAACCATATTGGAAAAAAAACCTCAGTACACCCGACCGAGATCCGAACCTCGATCTCTCCGTCCTCGGCAGTCTAGTCTAACGCGAGAGTAGCGCGTTAGATCATACGACCACCGAGGCGAGTAAGAGAGCAAGTGAATGAGCATGGAGTGAGAAAGAGAGAGGGGAAATGTGTTTCCAAATGTCGGAAGTTGAAAATGACTCATGGCAAGATTATCAGATAACTTAATTGCCCAACTAATCGGAAAAGAGGAAGGAAAGAGGCTTGTCTAATGTAAAGGCCCCGGCGACAGAGACTAGCTCTAATCAAGTGCCTTTCCTTTCTTTTGTCCGTGTATGCGACGGGAGGTCTAATCAGTGGGCGGAAGAAAGACTTGTCGCGGTATGAAACCGACAACGTCCTGGGACTGATGACAACCCGATACGAGCGAAACACAGGAAGTAGAGTCTACCTACCGTAGTAGTGGTGTGTGTGCGCGTGTGTGTGTGTGTGTGGTTTGGTAACTTTATGATTACCAGATAAATATCTCTATCGGGAGGTTAAATTTATCGAACAGATTAAAGTTGTCAACCACTTTAATATTTTAAAGCGTATTACGAACCGAGTTTATCTGCCGGATACCTCTCGGTGGGATAAATTTATTTTCACGCAGACCAAGCAAGGGTCTGATCAAATTCCTCGGCCTTTCGAAAATCCAATATGGCGGAATATTTCCCTGCACCATTGCGCGAATTTGATGAAATAATTGAAACTATTAATGAAATAGAGGACTAAAAACCAGCTTGTATTATAAAGATATATCCAGGATTTTATTTATATGTACAAGGATGGAGGATTTAAGCTTAGTTACCGTTTTTCTAAAGAAAACTGTGCGCGAAGTGTTGTACCCTCGGTAAACACATAGAAATATTGATCCACCATAGCTCAGTCGGTGACATAAGATTTTACAAGCCTAGAGATCACGGGTTCTAATCATTTCACTAAGTTGTATACGTTTATTTTATTTTATTGAAAACATTAACTTTTCAAATCATATATTTAATGTATTTGAGGTGAACCAATGTTGTTATGTAAAGTAATTAACATACTAAATTAAAATCTGAACATCAACTTACAAAATATTATGCGAATGTGATTATTTAAACGAAATATTAATGGGTTTTAGAACATAAAAAAATGTGTTCATTAAAAAAAATTACCAACCCGTTTTCCAAGAAATTGAATGTTTCTCGATTGTAATTTTATTTAATTTGTGTATTTTGTCTTTGCCCACATTAATAGATTATCAGGGCTTGCCTAAGCATCATATTTGGTTTAAACAAGGTCTGAACACGGCACCTTCACATATGATAATCATAATTTGTTATGTAATAAACTGGTAAAATTAGTAAATAGTGAATCATAGGCCTATATTATATAAATGTAGATGTATGTGATTTTGGTACTGTTCAAAATACACATCTTTTAATAATAACATGGCCGAGGCATAAGACATGAAGCGGATTTTGTCTACACTACAAATATATTTACAATACTCCTCAATTTAATTTCTCGTCGATTATTCGTATACTATATTATATAATGATGGCCTAGAACATTAGGGCCTAGACGACACGTTGGGGTTTTGTGTTCATAGGCCTACTAAAAAGTAAAATGAAACCAGATGCATCTTTTTTTTAGTATTATATTACATCTAGTGTGTTTCTTATTAAAGTGGAAAAATATTATTAACTAATAAATCATTTTTATAAGCTTTTGCAAATCGAAAATTTTCAATTCCGAATTGAATTGGAATCTTGGCCAACTGACTCGAATCGAATCCGAATCAAATCTCATGCTTAAAAAAGAAATTTCGAATTGTATTCGAAACAAATACTATACCTAAAATAATTTAGAATAGGATCCGAATTGAATCTAATATTGTTTATTTTTCGAATAGAGAGTGATGCTTATAAAAAAAATTGGATCGAATATTTTATTTTAAAAACAAAATCATTTACTTTAAGGCTATAGTGCTTTAAATAAAATGTGTTTAGTATTTTATAATGATAAGTTTTTGAAATAAATTCAATAATAGAACATTTAAAAAATTGTTGGTCACTTTATAAACATTTTAGGTTCACTAAAAAAAGTTATCAATAAACCTAACCTCAAAAGGTTGAATAAAGCCTCGTTTATATTGTAACACAACATGTTGGCAAACACGATACCTACAAGTTGTGTTGGGTTGTGTTGGATCAATTGTTGGGGATAATAAACGACCAACCCAACATGTTGGCCGAGTTGGGAGGTTCTGCGCATGCGCTATCGAGTCGAATCAGTCTCTAACCTTGGCGAAGCACGTGTTTTGTTTTCACATTAGTTTAACTTTTAAAATCGAGGCTTGCATAATTTTGTGATCACGGAATGGGACAAGGCTAATGCAGTTAAACTAAATGATTTTTATCAAAAGTATTTTGTTCTTTGTGATGTTACATGTGTACAAAGTTATCAAATCCACTTTGAAAATGTAGGTCATTCATTATTCCCATGTACACACCTTCAATTCGAAGTTTAGCAAAAAAAAAAACTTCGAACCCCCAACCGTTTATTACGTTTTGGTTTTTTCTGCAAGAGTACACTTCCTGTCAACATAATAAATGAAGAAACGAAAAGTAATACGTCGTTATCCATGATTAGAAATGTGTAGAATGATTAAAAAATAGGCGGAGGACCCAGGATGTTGGTCCAACAAGTTGTCGACAATAAACGCAGCTTACTTTTCCACGTGTCTTGTCTCCCAACACGTTGGCCAACATGTTGGGTCCAACTTGTTACATAATAAACTAGGCTTAACACATATAGAATGGTCACCATGGCAACGCGTATTTTAACTCTCAGATAATAGTTATCGGATACCTAAACCCCCCTCGATAAAAATGTGATGGATAAATAAATTTTAACTGGCCGATAAACTTTATCTGGCAAAGATAAGACGCACTTTTAACTTACTAGCCAGATTGAAATATTTATCGGCCAGATTAATATTTATCTGGAAGTCATAAGACCGGCCTTTAGTAATACTATATTATCAATCACGTGTTAATAAACGCTTCCAACTGAGAATAATACTGTATAATTGAATTTTTCAAAGCTTATTTAAAAAAGAGAAATTATTAATAAATTTATTATGTCGTTTGTTTCGCGGTTGTGGCAACAATATATATTATAGTAGGCTACATGAAATAATAAATTAAAAAGTATTATATTCACTCTTTGCATTTTGTTAGAACTGGCCACCAAAACAAATAAATGGTTTTAATTACTCGGAGAAAGAGGCATATAAAATGTTAGGGCTGAGACTATGAATTCATTCGAAAGAAACAAACAGTTCATTCCCTGTATGTTAGTATTTATTCATCTAAAAACTGTTGTCATTCTAATGAGCTTTATAGGCTCGGGCCTTTGTTTCAAAATAAAACTGTTCTATTTTGTAAACACATACCCATGAACACAACCAGATACGGTTTGTACGACATCATCAACATACTTTGTTTCAGCCGGTTATCCATCTTAATTTGTGAAGAGAACGCAGCCTTTTTTATAAAAAAAACTATATTGTTTGTTAAACCTTTTTAAGTGAACCAAAGACGCAGTTTCTACACAAAAAAATCCAACGGTTATTTTTCAAATTTTGTGTTTCTATCATGTAAAAACTGTTAAAATATAAACATAATTAAAAAACTAATCGTTTGTTGGTTGTTTGGTCTTGCAGATCGTAATATGGTTTGGCGAATAGATAAATGAGAGGAGTTGTTAGCTAGGGTCTATCAGTAGATGTAGATGTAATCTAATATAAATCACAAAATGAAGTGGGAGTTAACCTTTTCATTTAAATGCTTATATACACTGGAGTCGCGATTATCCGACATTCTATTATCCGGCTCTCGTATTATCCGGCCCGGTTCTCGGTATTAACAAGTGAGTTTTAAAATAAACAAACCTGTACATATCCACTTATAAAACATTTACTGGATCTATAATGTAATCCAGGTGACGCTCTATTTTCACTTCTTGTTCTTGCTTCATAGCCGACGTTCCATTTACAAAATAAATTACTATAATAGAGATTTTAAATATTCCTTCCTCGTTTGATTGTTACTATACCCCTACAATAAACTGTATTCTTATTTTACATTGCAATCAGAAAATGGGTAAATTCTATTAAAACAAAGTTAAATGTTCTGTGAAAATTAAAAAATGTAGGCTAACCCATACTGAAAATTATTTACACTAGGATTCCGTATTTTTCTCTTAATTTAAAAAGTGTCTCATCTAACGCCGTTATGTTCATAACAGATATTCAATAACTGTTGATATAACCATGTGAAGAAAATTAAACTATATGTTTATATATGAGCAATATTTGATTTATTTTGGCCAAAAAGTATTTTGCTATAAAAACTGCAAAAACACTTACCTTTTCTCGCGTTGTCTATATCCCCTCCTTAACAAATCTGGTTCCTAGCAGACCGAGAAACCCCGACATTAGTGACTCATTCAACCACCAAGCGCTGTGTCCGATAAGTGAGAAGAGAACTGTAATCGGTGTTAATGCAGCTAATTTGGTAATATTTCTGGTATTTGTCACTAGAACAAATTAAACTGAAGTGAGAACTTTAAAACTTGGGGTATATCAATTGCATCCGTTCGATTTAAATATCTGGGAAATGTTCTGTATATAATCTCTAACCAAGGGTTGTGTTTTGCTTATTTAGCTTCTTGGTTTATCATGAGAATGGATCGTAGCCATTAGTATGTATTTAAAATAATAAGCACTACAACTGTTAGCCATTACGTTAGAGTATCAATTATATTCTATGCTAGCATATTAAGTTATATAATGAATGTGTTTCGACAGTGGTGCTTATTTTAATCCCGACAATGCCTCGAAGTTTAAGGGGACAGAATGATGAAGAAACTAACTAGAGGCAAGTTTAAAATACAAAAAGCCAATTAGCATATTTAATAATTGCGTTACCTATAGTTTTGAATTCCTTTGCATGTTTTGGAAATGTTTCGTGGGTTTTGGTCTCGAGGGGATAAAACATATATTTTAAAACTCTTCATCTTTCTTTAATTGTGGCCCAAATTTATTTCCATAAATCTAAAAATATATAGTTTGTTACTTTCCGCTCCCCTCTAAACCACTTCTTTCTCGCTCCTTTCTTTGTATAGCTAGGTTCTCTCTTCTTCGCTCTGTGAATTAATAATGAGGCAAAGGGGACACACATGACTGCAAAGAAGGTATAATTAGCACCGCATTAGAGACGTAATACATATGTGAGCTTAAGCACGCTAGGGGAAAAATTATGAAAGAATAAATTAGTCAACCACTGATTATCAAACTAGTAATAATAATAATAATAATAATAATAATAATAATAATAATAATAATAATAATAATAAAAGTAGCCTTTACTATAAGGCTGACAGCTGACCAACATTCACAATACCTATAAAAGACCAAAACTGATAAATATAAGAGAAAGCGACAACATCTAGAATATGTACTTATTAATAATAAATGTTAGTAGGAAGACCTGAGAAGATCAGGAGGACAGACAAATGAAGAAGTCCTAAGAAGAGTGGGTGAGAAGAGAACCATTTTGGATGTGATCCCTCGGTACAGAGCCAACTGGATCGGACACATTCTTAGGAGGAACTGTCTTCTGCAAAACATCATAGAAGGCAAGGTTGAGGGAAAGAGGAGCTTAGGAAGGAGGAGGATTCAAATATCGGATGACTTGGAGGCAAGAAGAAAATTCTGGGAACTCAAGGAGGAGGCAGAGGACAGGGCGCGCTGGCGGCCTAAGTTAGGTTGGACCTATCGTAAAACAGAACATTTAATAATAATAAAATAATTGTCATCCGCATTGGTGGACACGCGGACGTAGTGCCAAGCTTATCTAAAATAGTTTGCCGGTTATGGGGAGCCCATGGTTTGATTCCTGGCCGAGTATAGCCTTACTGAGGGTTTTTTCCTAAATGGTTTCCCACTCTCCTTCCATGTAAATGCGCGTACATTTACTATACATCTTTTCTTCAACGTTCCTACTATATTTATATAAATATACGAATAGCCCGGGCAGGTAGTTCAAAGAAAAAGTCAATACTAATATAAAAATACAATAAGAACGCCACATTTTTCGTTGAGGCATGAAAACTTATGATAAGACGTAGGGTCATGGCTATAAGAGGGAAATGACAATCTGGCTTAAAGGGAGGACACATTATCCCGTTATTTCAAGCCCCTGCAGCTGGATTGGAACCAGTGACCCTCTACTCATAGCTCGTCATACTTAATTTACTGACTTACAAGGGAAGTGTTAACCCAAATTCTTTTGATTTGTTTATTTTGCTTTTTCCAACTTCACGGGTTATTATTAAACATCATTTTCCATCATTAAAACAAAACACGGTTACGTTATGACATTGTTAGAAGTCAAACCCACAATCTCTCATCGGCTATAAATACTCCCACTCCACGACACGGCCCGAGAAGGAACAGGCGACCCTTTCATCTGAGAGACTCTCCACTAAACCATGCATACAGCTTCCAAACCTTCCTCCGCTTAATTCGGCAATGTGATAAAAATAAGCATTCGCCGAACTAGCAAAAGAGCCCACATAAATATTGCCAAAAGATTTATATCTGCGTAAATGAAAGAGGCGCTAGCACGAGGCCTTTCCTCTTCTTCTTCTTCTTTAAAAAAAAATATATATAAAATATGGTCCATACATTTTCAATGAATCGTGAACAAGATAAATAATTTATCGCTCCTGAAGGAGTTGGAAAGGTCGACGGTGTATATATGTATATATATAAAAAAAAAATTGCGTAAAATTTGGCAAGGTTCGTTTTATACTCCTTCCAAATCATGTCCATGTGATACCGGATTGGCAAGGTTCGTTTTATACTCCCTCCAATTCATGTCCGTGTGATACCGGATTAACAGACTCTCCAGTGTACGTTGAGAGAGTTATAAGAGTTATCAAAACACTCGGGTTATTTCAAACACGACTAATGGACACACTGGGAATGGCTGTTTTAATGGAGTTACACAAACGTAACTAACGGTTTTGTTTAAGTTCCCGTGGCAGGAATGGTTTGCGTGGCCGACTACCAAGTTTTGGGGAACCTGGTTCAGTTCCCGGATGGTGCCGACATGTATAATTTGTATACGGGCTCGTCTTTACATCCAAATGGTAAATTAATATCACCCGCCTCGGTGGTCGAATGGTCTTCGACTCCAAAGGCGCTGCCCTTTAACGAATTCCCCCCCCCTCCCCCCATTTCCCCACAAATAACAAGTAAACAGTTTTATTTAACATGTCAAAAACTCCTCAAATATACATTTTAAGCAAAATCGTTAGAGCCATTTTCGAAAAATTCATAATTTAAAAAAAATGCCTCATTTGTAAACTACCCTTAATTTGTATTATTAATACTAAAAAATTTTTATTTGAAATAAATTTGTGTAAAATTAATAGTTTCTGAGCTATAAGCAAATATATATATTTTTGGGGGTATTTTTAAATGTGAATTTTTTTTATGTTATTTGGTAAACAGAGATACTCCTCTTTTCTAAATGTTTATGTAACAATGTATATTATATTATTTCACTTATTCTCTTCGGTGGAGTGTCCATCCAATATTGTATATTATTTTATTTCACAAATCTTACGCGTTTTTAGTACTAAATGTTTCCGTTTCAAGATACAAGATAGAGAAATTCTATGTGGTGCACCGTACCACTTATTTTAAACTGTCTATACTACTTTTTTTTTATAATAAATTGCGTCTTCCGAGAGATTGTATTTTACTTTGCAGCCCATTATTGTATTTAAATTCTCAATGTGGCCCTTCAACTTAAAAATATGTCCCAGGCCTGCTCTAAATGTATCTACACTATTTACAAACAGAGATTGATTTTATCTAATTTATGCTATACTTTCATAATAAAAGCCAACTGAAAATATCCTAGAAATCTATATAAATTAAGTAAAACAACAATACGTATTATTATTATTATTATTATTATTAGCACCGCGTCTTACTACCCGTTCGGGTTGTACGCACTTACGCTAATGTGTAATGGTAGGGTGATTGTGTGATGAAATGGAGGACCTACAGTTTAACGTGGAATGCGAACCACGGTGGAGCCCTGAAATTCTTCACATTCACAAGTTGTGATTAATACACGTCTTGTCAGAGGTGAAGGAAGGGTTTGGCAATCAGATAACTCTGTGCCGGGACCGAGGGTCGACCCCGGACCCAGCACAGAAGTCTGACACCTTACCCCTAAACCGCCAGGTCACCTATATGATACTTTTAGTTGGTTCCAATCATACAATACAACGACTAGGAGAGGCGGAAAAACAATGAGCGTGGACTGAGTAATCAATAATTATTAGTAGAGTGGTTTACCTCTTCCAACTCGAAGTATGTCAACGCTGAAGCTTTAACCAGGATAAGACGGGGAAGTAATAGGAAAATGGGTTTATTTAGCTGGACCTTTCAAACGTGAGAGTTATTTTTCAACAACATCAAAATCACTTCTACGGGTCTGACGTCAAATATAACAAAACCAACCATTGATGGGATGGTTTAAAACTCCCACCTTGGTCTACACAAACCATGGTGACCAGACAAACTCAACCATCACCACTATCCCAAATACGTCCTTATTTTGACAACGCCCAACCCTTTAAAATGGCGAGAAACCCCTGAAGAGCTATTCAAAACAAAACTCAAATAAATTAAGAAGAAACTAGATAAAATGATAATTGACTAAAACAAAATTATTTAGCAAACATTTTTCAAACAATGTGTTGATTTATCCTTCAGAACTTTCTAGATATGTGTAACAAAGATCAGTAGAATTTATAAAAAAAAACAACTTTAAAACCAATCACTAAAAGTGAAAAATTACTCAAAAATCGAACAAATTTCCAATAATTAAAATCAAACAAATTCCCAAGATAACTGTTAGCTTTTGCCGACATCATTGGTTTTAGGGTAAAGTGGTCGCTCACCTCAAGAACCGATGTTAGTGGGTTCAAAACTAGCCAGGGTCGACGGATTTTTCTTGAGCGATAAAAATCCGTAGCAAAACTTCCTTCATAGTGGAAGTAAAGCCGTCGGTCCCATGTTGATTGTGACATATAAATGGCAAAATAAACCCTTTCTCTATCGCTCATAAAATTTTCCCGTGTGCTGGTATAATCAGACGATTCATAAAGTGCTCGTTAAATAGCTCAAATAAATAATTTAAAAAATAAGTCAGGTGTTGTGACAGAAAATCCTATTTATTTCCCCGTTCTATGCATATTATTACCAATTCGAGATAAACAAACATGTTAACAGTGACGGAGTAGATATGAGTAAGGTAAATTTTAGAGAAAGTTTACTCGTATTCGCGTGGAAGGAGTGTGTGAAACCATTTTGAGGCGGGGAAAAAACAAACCCCAGTACTCTCGGTCGGGAATGGAACTCCTACCTCCCTCTCATTCATTTCCGTGTCCACCGCTGCGGGCAGAAAAAAGTGAAAATACATAATCAAGATTTCAATAGTTATTGTAAGAAATGAGTAAAGCCTGTTGCATTGTAAAGTAGTTTAAGCCGCACCAAACAACGTTGAAGAGTAAATATAAGACGACAAGTTAAACCATTATATTAAGGTAGGGGTGTAGGAAACTTGAGAAAAGACCAGTGATCTTCAAGTTTTTACAACAAAACTTTGTTTGGCCAAAATAAATCAAATATTGCTCCAGTAGAAACATCAAGTTTAATTTTCTTCACATAGTGACCTCAACAGTTGCTGAATATCTATCTTGAGCATAGAGGGAGCATAGAGGAGAAACTTTTTAAATGAAGAGAAAAGTAATCATTAAATTCCAGGACACCCTTGACAGATATTCAAGAACTGTTGATACCACCTTGTTAAGAAAATTAAACTCTTTGTTTGTACTGAAGTAATATTTTATTTGTTTTTATGTAAAAACTCAAACACACTGTTCTTTTCTCGCGTCCCCTACATCCTCACCTTAAACATCAAAATTAAACCATGAACCCCTTTCAGAGTACTAAATCTACTGATTGATGTGGATCAAAGTATTTTGCAATGCAACAAACAATCTTGGTGCGGTAACCTGGATTCAACCTTTAAAGAAACCAATGGAAATGAGACCAGGGCTGTGGAATATGTACGCCAAACCTTCGACTCGGACTCGTATATTTTTCTACTGTCTGAATTTAATTCCAACTCGGACTATTCATAAATGGATAATGTAAAATAATTAGTAATACCAAATATAATGTTGTAAAGTGTTCAAATACAGATCACTTCATGGGAATATTCTTTGGCATTATGAATTTATATGTGGATTAATTTGTCATTCAAAATTATAAATATTGATCCTTAAAAAATAAAAATTATAACATATATATATAATATATTATTATGATATTATAAACTTTCATTCTGTAGCCGGAGTTGGAGTCTGCACATTTTTTACCGGCTACGACTCCCCAGCCCTGATTGAGACTAGTGAAACCATTTGACCATATTTTTTTAACTTAAAAAAACTACTGTACTGATCCTAAAACTTCGTCGTTGTTAAATGAACACTTCAGAAAACCGCACTTGGATAAGTTTTCTGGTTCGAACGTAATCTTGAATATAATAATAATATTCCGGACAATCCGGTCGTTAGATTAGATGTCTTGTGAGAATAGTAGGTGGTATGATATCTAAGTATCAGGCAAACAGAAGCTGAAAAGAAAAGCCAACTAGACGGATTGTTCATCAAATCATCGCGGCCGTAGACAAAAGGCAAGAAGGCCCACCCAACCTTCCTTTGTGTGCCCGAGTTAGCCCAGGTGATAACGCTATCCCGTGACTCAACCCAACTTCACAAACAACCCGCACGTGGCCGAGTTTTGTCATAACTGAAGTGGAATAATGGCCGTTGAGTCACTACACTGTCGTTGTCATTGCTAAGCTTGACACAAAAGATTAGAGGTGATTAATTTTAAGGGGGAAAGGTTGGGTGGGGTGAGTCGAAGGGAACTTTATCAGTATATAGTTGTAGCTTGTAAGATAAACGGGAAAACACTAGTAAGAGCAGTTAATCTGGGTCTATACTTTGGGTTAGTATAAAAAACAGTTATCACGTTTGGATGTTTATACGTTAGTGCCTGTGTGCTGACTATTAGCGATATATCATAATTAGTCGTGACTCATGATTAAGGGTTCGGCCAGACTGACAAGCGTGCGAGCGAGCGCGCAAGCGACTGGGTGGCAAGACTGGCGAGCGTGCGAGCGCGTGATTAGCAGATAGCTCTCGATAGTTGTTGACGAGGAGGCTCCAAATCTTGGCTCAGTGAACTGAGGGTAGTTTTTAACAGGTGATTTATGGTTGTGGTTTTCTCATCCTCTCTCCACGCTAATGGCGATTCTTATTTGGAAAGGTCTACTTTGATAATATTGAAGTATTTTAACATATCAGTTTTATATACATACATATAGGTATATATATACATATAGGTATGGTTTATGATCTTACCAATTAAATGAGACCGTTAGTAGCAAGTGTGCTAAACCTATCGATAGTAATAAAAATGTCAAAATGAGAAGTTTTCCTAGCACTCAATGAACCAGCATACAATAATATTGCCTAGCGCCTGTAAACTAGACTGTACCGTGTCAAGCGCGCGCGCTCAGTCACTCGCTCCAGCCTGGCCACCTCTCATTATAACCAATATGTTATATTTAATATTTTAGTCGCTCGCTTGCTCGCCCAGTCTGGCCGTCCCCTTAGCGCAGCATTTGACCAGAAACTTTTTAAATTAAGAGTAAAAGTACTGTTAAAACTCCACGATGCCCATGAACTGTTGAGATTACAATGTGTAGAAAATTAAACTAAACTTATCTACTGGAGCAATATTTGATTTATTTTGGCAAAAAAAAAGAGGTTGTTTGTCAGAGAAACTGAAAAAATGCGTAACTTAAACCAAGTTACCTTCCATCCCATCTTTTTTTTTCCAAGCACAGCGTCTTACTACCTACTCGTGTTATACGCCTATGTACTAATAATGCAAATGTGTTAGGGATGAGGAAGGTTGAATTTAGAGGATTTTTACCAGCATTTTCGTGGAGGGAGAGTGAATAATTATTTAGGAAAACCAACCTCAATACACCTGACCGGGAAATGAACCCCGATATCCCTGTCATGTAAGACCAACTAGACATTTAGTCTTTTTTTTTAGAGGAATCTGCCACGTAATTGATAATTCACATTAAATCATTCTTTAATTTGTAAAATAAGTTTGTACACCGCCGTGAACAGAATATTTTATTAGGATTTTAATATTAATTATTTTAAATAAAAATTATTTCAGGTCAAGGTGCCCTTACCCCTCGCCCCTCTGTTACGTAGCTTTTCACATCGAGAGTAAATGTCATTATTTCACAAGGAATATTTTGTGACACTAAAAGTGTGACTCAGATTTAATATTACTATTTAGAATAAATTTTAAATCCTGAATATAGATAATTTCAAAGAATTTAATAACAACAATTTATTAGTTTTATCTATGAAAAGTAACATTGTTTTTTCAACATTATAATTTAAGTATAGGTTCTGTGTTATGTAACACTGTCATGCACCCACCCTCCCTCCATGTAACACCAAATAAACATTAGAGCTTTCCCTTCTATCAACAGCGTTACGTGGTTTATGGATAACCCCAGACATGCTTCATAGACGTCAAACAAATGACGCGTGTAAAAACAGTCCTAAAACTCGCACACCAAAAAACAAGCAACAGATGGCTGGTTGGCTGTCGACAATCGGCTGGGAAATTTTATAATGTTCGGGTCCAAGAATAAGGACACAGTCTGCGTATCAAATAATGTTCAGTGGAAGTGAGAACATTTATACAGCCTATCCGACCCGGGAAGCCCTTAGCAGACTGCTGCCCTGGGTGAACTTCATTTGAGGAGCCCCGAACTATCTGCCTCATTACCTCCTTCCCCTCCCCCCCCCAAAATAATAATTAAAAACTTAATTTTGATTTAATGTTATTATAGTAGTTTCCACCTGTATACCAATTTTCAGCTGTATAAGTTATTTGGAAATGCCCTTTAAGGCAAATACATTTAATAATTAATGCTTGCAGTCGTGTTTTTTTAAATACATATAAGGGTTGATTTCTCTCCAACCATTGGTTATAATTTCTTGCCCAAAGAACTTTATTTGTATAAATATACAAAAAACAACTGTGCCAAGTTTGAATTAAATCGGTTAATGCGTTCAAAAGTAATTGTGAGATATATCCAGCACAGCCAGCCAGACAGATGCAAATCGGTGGAGAATTCGAATAACTCGTTCAATAAATCATACCACGTGATTATGTTTTAATTTGTTTTTACATTCTGATAATATTTGCTAGATCGCCTATACAGCGCGCAATTAAAAATGTCCCACCACAAGTCTTTTTTTCATTCTGTCAACTAATCAAGCGAGGGGGCCCTCCAAATCACGGGGCCTTTTGAAGCCGCATCGTTTGCACACCCCTGATGGCAGAAATGAGCTTCTCAGGCAATAGCTTTAGTAAATATCATATTATTACTAATACTAAGTTATCTCGTCGAGAATGTATGTTCTTGCAGATGATAAATTTATTTTAAGACACATGACCTTCTCCCATTAGCGACCAACAGTTCAGAATACCTATTGGCTATCAGGTCTCAATTTAAATTCCCGGCATGTCCGAAAAAAATGATCACAATGATGATTGACGGCTGATGAACTGGATCTTGTTTATATTCTAGAGTTAAGTTAGTTTTTAGGCCGTGTGCCAGTATAACTAGTTGGTTAAGAAAATGCACGTTGAATACCCTTAATGAAAATAATAACTTTATTTTCCAACGTTATAAACTAAGAGAATAGATAAATTTATTTCTAAGGTTTCATTTAAAGATGATATCACAAATAGCAATGGGTTGAATAAAAAAACTGCACCAAGGCCAGAGGCTAGAAACAGCAGTGGATGTATGTAAGTACAGTAGCCCCATGACTTCTTTGGTGCTGACTAACAGCTGACGGCTTTGAAAAGTTACCAGACCAAATTATGTATCCCTACACCGATCCATATGATCTGCAAAAACATGTGTTTAGCAGCTGTCACTTCTGACAGTCAACATTTAGGTATATACCTAAATGTTGACTGTCAGAAGTCAGCTGTGAACTGTCAGTCAGCACCAAAGAAGTCATGGGGCTACTGTAGGCACAAATAGCAGCGCAAACGAGATTAATAGAAACTGTTCTTTGAAGGCGGGTGACAAAGTAAAAAATGTGATATTTTCATGTTTTATTTAAAAATCCCTCCACTCCTCACTATACGTTTGACTAACCACAAACATTGCTACAAAAGACCCAGTTGTGAGTGCATGTACGTCTATTGCCTTTATGTAAACAGCTACAAAAGGGAGTGAACAGTAGTAGAGACCATTTCAAAAAGCACAAAAGTGATCCGTTGTTCACCGTAGTCATTATTTTTGGGGTATTTGATGTAAACTTTACCCGCTTTGTTGGGCGAATGGTCTAACTCTCTAAACCGTCTAAGGTGTACTGAGGGTGGGTTTTTTTTTTCACTAAATAGTTTTACCCCGTTTATCCACATAAATAAGGGTACATTTGCTCTTAATCCTACCTTCATCATCCCATAATCCCATTAGTTTAAGCATCCGGTTATCATGATCTGGTAAAAAAACGCAGTACAAAAATGAATAAATATAAACTTTCTAAATACAGAGATCATATTAGAAGCCAAGTTAAAAGCTAACAACCCAAGATTATACACTCAGTCCTTGCCCCTATATATTTACTAAACTGATAACAAGACGAACCTATTTAGACCTATACATAATGTTATCATCATATATTTTCCATCGCCACCTGAAATCGAACCAATATACCTTAGAGTTGTAGTCAACCACTTTAACCACTTAATATCGGATAACCTCGGTTGCCACCAAATCTTCTGGTATATGAATTCAAACAGATCAGATCGAATGGGTGATTGGTTTAACCTCCGAATCTCGACTATATACACGGCCCCTAGCCACAGGGACGAGCTTTTTGCCCCCACTGCCGAGTCTACCTCTGTCCTATTCGCCACTCGCTTTAATTTCTCTCTTTCTCATGCTCTTCCTCTCTTGCTTGTCTTCATCTTCCTCCTCCGTCTTCCACCTCTTCGAAACACACGCGGTGCAGTTTAGAACAGGCAGAGAGTTACATCAGCATTTTATTTCTGAACCAACTAAACACAGCCCTAACGGCGAAGGAAGGGTATATTTTTACCGTGATTTCTCATGGGAGTAGACCCATCGTGTTCTTCCCGAGTCGGTTGGCTCAGTAACAATCCCCCCCCCCCTCCGCTTCTATCGTGATCAACCACTCATCCCCTAGGACTCGAGACCAATGTGTGACACACTCTCCTGTCGAATATTTTACTACAGTGATACTGCAAGGAGTCGCTCCACCTGCCGGGTTGCATTCGGTGATTTAGTTATACAGACCGAGTTCTATTTTTCTTGGTAAAACCAAAAGTGCACACATCTGTTGCTTTAATTGTGTGTATTTCTAGAATTTAGCAATTGATAACTAAAATATTTCATACAGAACTTTTTTTTGTTGTCAAACTATTTTTTACTTAGGATTTATTGCTTGAAGATAAATGGGATTTTTTTTTATTTTGTAATCCGCTGGACAAAAGATTAAAATAAAATTTTAAGTAAAAAATTAATACAAAGGGGAAAAACATTTTGTTTAGCTCAGCTCAACCGACTTCAAGTTTTATGAAACGAGTTTCTAGTTTGACGAAAAATATTCTGTTAATTTGTGAACCGATCGCCAGAAGAAAAAAAAAAGTCAAAATAAAAAAAATCTTTGAAATAATTTGTTGGTCTTAAATAACAGCTAGAAGGAATCTTATGACGTCAAATAACCCAAAGATTATGATTAAAATAAATATTCTTTTCTTATAACTATCAAAGTACTGGGATGTGTGTAATGAATTTCACTAGGGATCTATTCTGATACGTATTAGACGAAACGAATACAAAAATATTGGAGTCAATTCGTTTGCGATTTGCAACCCATGGATTGTTTAAAGTCTGTTCACCGTAGGAATTGTTCTCTGAAAGGCCCTTTTCCCTACCAGAAAGCTATTATATAGTAGTATATTGGTAGGAAAAAAGACCTTTCAGAGAGTAATTCCTACCGTGAATGGAATAATACGTGCAATATGTTTACCCTGGAAGGCAGCAGTATTTTCTTGTCGAGCTACATGATGGCCGGCCCTATCTTTTAAGTTGTACTTTGATTTTTATAGGAAGTCCACTTTTGACCACCAACATTGCTTGAAAGTCAGTCAAATTTGGCATTCAATAAATATGTATCATTATATTTATTAATTATAAAGTTTATCTAAAAATGTATCAAAATCTTCCAATAATACTGCCTTATAGATTAATGTATAATATTTACATCCTTAATTAAACGGGCTAAGAATGTAAATACAATAATTGTTAATATTTTTTCTCCGCCGTTGTGGCAACACGAATTTCCAATTTTCACTACCTTTCGGTGTTTTTTTTAAGCACCGCGTTTTACTATCCGTTCAGGTAATACGCTTATGTTCTAATTATGCTAATGGTTTTAAGGATTAGGAAGGTTATATTTAGAGAAAGTGTACCCACATTTGCATAGAGGGAGAGCGAGAAATAATTTTGGAAAAAAAACCTCAGTACACCCGATCGAGATTTAAACCTCAATCTCCCCGTCGTCAGCAGTCTAGTTTACTGTGAGAGTAGCACCTTAGACCATGTGGTTACCGAAGTGCGTCTTTCAGTTTTAACGGAGTGTACACACAAACCAACGAACAACTACACAAGGAAATAATATTTTACTTTTTTTTTGAAGTCATGATGAATTTCATACGAAACAACGTTTTATAAACATGTAGGCCTATATATTATTAGTCTGAAAAAAAAAGAAATAATAATAATAATTATAATAGAAGTTTGAGCAGTTGAGTTCATTTTATCGAGGAAGACTGCAATGTGTGAGAAAAGAGCTAAATCGAAATGCTAGGGATGTACAATATTCATCGAAGATTCCAAGACAGTGACTCACAAAATAGATTGCTCAACCAAATAATAACAGTTTTTTTTAAACAGACAGTAATATCAGGATTGAGTGTATGCGGAAAAGACGCTTTCCGCGATTAGATCGGTGCCAAGTGGATTTTGGCACTAACGGTTTCGTTTATGACTTAAGCGGGATGTTTATTTGTAATTCAGCCTTGACTCTCAACAAGTGACAGAAAGAAGTAAAGACTCTCAACATATTGGAATGTTAATACAACTCGAGGTGACTTTCATGCACCACATTTTTAACTCTTTATGATTTAAATATACGACAGTTACACCCAAAGGAAATGTATGGTATTTACTACACCACATGTGGTTCGACTAAGGAAATATTTTTTACCTTTTTAATACTAAACGTTTATTAAGATACATTTACTATCTAGTGACACAAAAAATATATTATCTTTATGCATGCGTAAATCACGATATGAGGAGATACGATTCAGTTAACCTAGGGTTGGTTCTCTGGGTTAAGCCTGTATGTAGGACGTACCAAAGTATGTGGAACCCACTTCAGGGGTAGACAGGAGATACAAAAACTATGAAAAATGTTCATATGAAAACTTGTGTCCCATTTGACTTATTCCTGGTTATTCCAAACGCCTGGTATTTTGTAAAGAGTGTGGCATTCTACGACAAGACGATTGCAGGCTTGCACTCTAGCTGAAGGTGGCCATTTTGAGCACTTCCTATTATGTTTAGCAGCTCCACATTACTGGTACTAGCTCGGAAACAAGGTCAAATGGAACACATGTATATATGTACATTTTTCATGTGTTTGGGTCTCCTGTCAACCGTTAAAGTGGTATTAAGGTACACCCTATGTATATATTTATTTATACATATGAATCTATTTATATATATATATATACACACATACACAAACACTCAACCCACCTATGCTACAGCGTATATAACCACCTTATAATGTAGTACGGAGTGTACCGTGTTAAGATAACATAGGTTTTTTTTCGTGCCAAGAATCAAGAGGTCTAAATTCGAATCTCGTCCGGGTGCAATGTGGTTGATTTTTCCCCATTTAATTAATCACTGAGATTTTTCTATACACTCTCCAAGTTGATACGGATGCACTTTCACTAAATCGTTGAAAAATAATATGGTGTAACGTCAAACAAGTCTAATGTGATAAATCTAAGGAAGATGGCAACGCAACCCCCTATATAATATACGAAAGGTTAAAAGTTCGATTTATGATTTTTTTTAAAATTGGACAACCACTAGGCCTTCTAAATCTTAACGTTGTGCGATATTGTTAAGTGAGTAGTACTTTGCACACTTTACAGTAAATGCCCATTAAATAAACCAGGCTTGGTAATCCTCGAATTAAATATTTTAACATTTTGGGAAACGCATGCTATTACTCGGTCATTAATTTGTTGACAACTCGCTTGCTTTCAAGGAATGTAAAACTCAGAATATACAAAACAATAATTTTACCGGTTGTTTTCTATGGGTGTGAAACGTGGGGTCTTAACTTACATGAGGAAAAGAAGTTAGGATGTTCGAAAACAAGGTGCTTAGTGAGATATTTGGTCTAAAAAGGGATGAGGCTACTGGGTAGTGGAGGAGGTTACATAATGATGGATTACATACCTTGTACTCATCACAATATATTGTTAAGATAATCAAGTCTCGTAGATTACGGCGGGCAGGACATGCAATGTGGATGGAAGAATCTTGAACCTTGTTCAGGGTGTTGAATGGTAAACCCAATGGGAAGAGACTATTGGGAATACCTAGACGCAGATGGGAGGATGATATTAGAATGGACCTGAAATAGAGGGTGTAATGAGGTGGATTGGATAGAACTAGCTCAAGATAGGGATATGGTGTAATGAGGTAGACTGGATATAAACTAGCTCAAGATAGGGATAGGGTTTAATGAGGTAGACTGGATATAAACTAGCTCAAGATAGGAATATGGTGTAATGAGGTAGACTGGATATAAACTAGCTCAAGATAGGGATATGGTGTAATGAAGTAGACTGGATATAAACTAGCTCAAGATAGGGATATGGTGTAATGAGGTAGAGTGGATATAAACTAGCTCAAGATAGGGATATAGTGTAATGAGGTAGAGTGGATATAAACTAGCTCAAGATAGGGATATGGTGTAATGAGGTAGACTGGATATAAACTAGCTCAAGATAGGGATAGGGTTTAATAAGGTAGACTGGATATAAACTAGCTCAAGATAGGGATATGGTGTAATGAGGTAGACTGGATATAAACTAGCTCAAGATAGGGATAGGGTTTAATGAGGTAGACTGGATATAAACTAGCTCAAGATAGGAATATGGTGTAATGAGGTAGACTGGATATAAACTAGCTCAAGATAGGGATATGGTGTAATGAGGTAGATTGGATATAAACTAGTTCAAGATAGGGATATGGTGTAATGAGGTAGAGTGGATATAAACTACCTCAAGATAGGGATATGGTGTAATGAGGTAGACTGGATATAAACTAGCTCAAGATAGGGATATGGTGTAATGAGGTAGACTGGATATAAACTAGCTCAAGATAGGGATAGGGTTTAATGAGGTAGACTGGATATAAACTAGCTCAAGATAGGGATATGGTGTAATGAGGTAGACTGGATATAAACTAGTTCAAGATAGGGATATGGTGTAATGTGGTAGACTGGATAAAAACTAGCTCAAGATAGGGATAAGGTTTAATGAGGTAGAGTGGATAAAAACTATCTCAAGCTAGGGATGGATGATGTAATTTTTTTTTAACTGCCGTAAGATGGATTTTGACACCCACCCACCCCCCTTTCCCTTCCGTAAGGAATAGTAAGAAAACATTGAAACACCTCCCCAACCCCCGAAAAAAACTCTTAATTTTAGGACGATCCTTCACCACTAAAGCTTTATTAAAATTTAAGCTATACGAGATAACCGGTATTATTTTTATTTTATTTGATGAAAAGTCGGAAGGAACTTGTTGGTTAGGCCGTGGCACTGAAAAGAGTACGCGACTGGAGAGAGTTTGGGGAGCACTTATATATGCGAATTATTTTCCTTAACGATAGGGTTTTTCCCGACCTTGAACTAGGAGAGCGGGATTCGATCCGAGAGATTCTTTATTTGAGGTGTTTAGAGTGCACTTTCTAAACCAACTGATTATATCAGCACATGACTCTTATAAACTAACTTAAATATAGTACAGACACAACAACCAGCCCCCGGCCGGTAGCACATTACCGTGAAAGGGGAAACTCCCATTGCACCCATGAAAAAATGTTCGGCCATGCCAGATATCGAACCCGGGATCTTAAGCAGTCACGATACTTACTAAGATAAGATATCGGACCCCCGACAGAGTACAATGAAGATACTATCTACCGTTTTGTGATTTCTCATCTTGTCCACACGATCGCTGGTGCATTTCCTTAAAATACACTCTTCTCATATTGTTTTATTAGTTCCTGATATTTAATAGTTGTACTCTGTCGTATCAATATAACGATTAATTAATATCAATACACAGTCTGCAAATTATTGTAATTACGGCAGTAAAATGTTATCAATGTTAGTAGCAAAAAAAGTTAGTATTTTCCAAAAAGTGTATTTTTACCAAAATCCTACTATACACACCCATGCTGGAGAGTGGCGTGTCTTCCACCCCTGAAATATAAAGGGATGTCGAGGGGAGAGAGAGGGAAGATAAGGAGGGTTGGTAAGGGAGGGAGGGAGGGAGGAGGGTGAAGGCTGGCTGCACTGTTGCTAGGCTCACCAAAGCTACGAACTGCAGCCAGTCGATAGTTCACGTCACGGTACTGTGCGTCTGTCCGATCCGGCTATCCGCATCTGGGATGTTGCACGTGGACATGAGTCAACCTAGCCGACTTAAAAATAGGGTTCTTTGAACAAAATGATAAAAATCCGAACGAGTGTACACTCATAGACACAAAACAGAAATCCTTCCTTCATAATAAAGAATATAGGTTTTTTTTTACGTGCTTTCTAGTGTCAGTTCTAGCTATTTAATGTAAGAATAAAGTAGTGCAAGAAATGATGAAACTACTTGGTACTTTTACAAGAGAATAGGAAAGGATTAACATCAAACGAGTGTTTGGGCTACATCATTTGTAGCCCAGTTTGTGGAAAGATTAGGAATTATATAGCTATATATTATATAGCAATTATATTATATATTATATAGGAATTATATACCTTATTATAGCTGTCATCTTATCGGCTTGTAAAAGGTAATTAATGTTTTAATTGACATTACATAGCTCAGTTACACAAATAAGGGGACACAGAACCAACATTCTTTCAGTGTGGTTGATTTTACTTGTCCATAATAATAATAATAATAATAATAATAATAATAATCAGTACGAATGTACTGATCGTAAATCCTTTCCGTGGAGACTCTTTCCATGTCCCGATGTGTTTAGGTGATGGTGATAGTGAGTATGAGGGTGTGGAATCAGTGGAAACACTTAAACTTAACTTACGCCTAGCTAACCAAGCCCTGGCAACTGTTTTGGAAAAATCCCCCAAGGTAACAGCCGGGAATCGAACCCGGGACCACTAAGCTCGTAGCCATACACTGACCACTACCCCACGGGTCCGGTTTCATTAAACGGTACATTGCAGCTATTAGGATACATAGATGATTTAGATTTGTTGGGCAATAGTAAGGAAGTTATTGCAAGAAATTAAGATATTTTATTATATGCTAACAAGGAAATAGGCTCGGAAGTGAACGCTGAAAGAATACGTATATGATCAACCATAGAACACAGATTGAGGACGATAATTAAGAGATTAATTAGAAATTATATCATTTGACATGATTAATGAGTATAAATATTAAGGAAACATTTTTAACTAGCAATAACAATATTAGAGTAGAGATTATGAAAAGAGTACAGTCAGGAAATGCATGCTATTAGTCAGTCAATAAGTTTTTGACATCTCTCCTGCTTTCAAGGAATATAATAAAACTCAGAATATACCAAACAATAATTTTACTGGTTGTTCTTTATGAGATGTGAAACGTGGTCTCTTACCTTGCATGACAAAAACAAATTTAGGATTTTCAAAAACAAGGTGCTTATAAAGATATTTGGTCCAAAAAGGGATGAGGTAACTGGGAAGTGGAGGAAGTTACATAGTGATGAGTTACATACTATGTACTCATAATAAGACATTGTTAGGATAATCAAGTCTCGTAGATTACGCTGGGTGGGATATGCAGCGCGAAATGTAGAATCTGAAACTTTGTTCAGGGTGTTAACTGGCAAACCCAATGAGAAGAGACCAGTGGAAAGACCTAGACGCAGATATGAGGATAACATGGTCCTGAAAGATATTGGGTGTCATGAGGTGGACTGGATAGAGCAAGCTCAAGATAGGGTAGGTGGCGTACTTTTAAGTGCGCCAATGAACTTTCGCGTTCCTAGTGCCATAGAATAAGTAATTTTACATGTTATATTTTATAAATACATTTATTTTTCACTGTCAATAAAACATATCATGAAATAAAAAAAAAGTGTCACAAACAAAACCAATCGGAAAATCTCCTATTTTACATTTCGAAACACATACACACAAAAAAGTACAAATATATGATGCCAAAGTTTGTCCTAACTAGCATAAAATACGGAAAATGCTGTTTCTGAATGGGGTTAAGTTCCCACAGTAAAACAATTAAAATGGTATTGTTTTAAAATCCCAGCTCTCTCATGTTTTCTCCTCTGCCTTGTACACGAGTGAAGAAGTCACTTAAGCTGGTTCCATTCGAACATCTTCCCCGCGCAAGAACTGGTAATGTCGAGCGAGATAAGAGGGTGTAAACCAGATCCAGTGGTGTTATCTAAGGATTACTCACCTTCTACCAAGATAACATCTTCAAACAATAGGACAGGCAGACTCGATTAGTCATTATTTACTGCCTTCACATTATAATCTCTCCTGAATGATGGGTTGGCACTTGGGGAAATTTACCGCCTTATTATAGCTGTCATCTTATCGGCTTGTAAAAGGTAATTAATGTTTTAATTGACATTACATAGCTCAGTTACACAAATAAGGGGACACAGAACCAACATTCTTTCAGTGTGGTTGATTTTACTTGTCCATAATAATAATATTAATAATAATAATAATAATAATAATAATAATGATATTAATAGTGTGTCTGGGCTACATCAATCTGTAGCTCAGTTTGTGAGAGAACTAGCCAGTTCCTTTTTTTTTTTTTTAGAGAATATAATATTTTGAAGTGAACAGCGCTATCACAAGGAACATCAACCTTGAGTCTTTTTTTTTTAGAAGTTTTCTTTACAATTTATATTTGCCAATAGCTATGTACACGTGCAGTGGCTATTAAAATTCCTTAACATCAGAGGTTAGGTTAGGTTAGGCTAGGTGGGGAAATGTTGTGTCTCCTTGGTCCAAGCGTTCTCTTTGGTTGGCCCATAAAAACCTCTCGTTTTCTTACTAAGGCTGCCTTAAACGTTCCGTCCGATTGGTCTAAATTGGTAAGTATTTTTTTTTAGTTTTTTTAAAGTGTATGTCATCTTTGACCAGGAGAGATCGGTCACCTGTGCGTGTAGACCTTGAGCCGCTCTGTTGGTACAGAACGTTGCCCATAGTACACATATGAAGGTTGTCCACACGTCGTACCCGCAATTAGATGTGATAATAGTGATTACGAAGGTGTGGAGCCGGTAATGATCTTAAATATAACTTAAGCTTAACTAATCAAACTCTGGTGACCAGTGGAATAATTCCCCTTTCAAGAAAAATACCCATGGTACCAGCCAGATGCACTGATCCCTATACCACAAGGTCGGTTAAGCCAGTACTATTGCACCATTGCCTAGGGGACGCCCGAATGTAATGATCATACATCCTTTCCTTGGAGGCTGTTTCCATGTCCCTATGAGATGAGGGGGTGATAATGAATATGACAGGGTAGAGGCTAGAGCAAATGAAGATCTTAACCTAACTTAAGGCGATTGGCCCTTTTCATTTGGCGTGGAAATGCAGAGCCATGGAAACAAACGGTTATCTCCAAGAATTATTATTGTTTTCCAATGTTCTTTTCGGAAACGGTTTGTCTAAGAATAGAAGCATGTTGATTAAGTTATAATTTTTATATACACACCTCCACTATAATTTTAACAGTGATCAAATATCGATAAAATTGACAATTTAAAAAAAAACTGCCAGCTTTATAACAAAAAATAATAAAATGTAATAGTTGATAAACATTGATGTATTATCTTAGAAGGGGTGTTTGAAAATATTAACATAAATATTTCACTCGTTCTCGAGAAAACTGACATTTCCAAACGTATGATTTTTCCGCAAGACCTGTCCGGTAGCTAGCACCATCTACGGTTTCCGTGATTCATCTGTTCTTGTTGGCGCGGAAGGATATTTTGGTCGGTTGTGAAGCTACGCCACACCTTTCGCCCTTCTGCCCACCAGCTCACAAAATAGGTTTTAGACTTGCACTCCACAGGGCCAAGGGCCTTAATGTATGGATATAGGGAACGCGAGAAAAAGCCAGTGTTTTAGCAGTTTATATAGCAAAACTTTTTTTGGCCAACAAAAATAATATATTGCTTCAGTAGAAATGTAAAGTTTAATTTTCTTCACGTGGTCACCTCAACAGTTGTTGAATATCTGTCATGAGCTTAATAGTATTAGATAGAAACTTAATGAAGAGAAAAAGTTTTAATTAAATTCCAGGACACCCTTGGCAGATATACAAGAACTATTGATATCACCATGTGAGTAAAACTAAACTCTGTTTTGTACTGAAGCAATATTTTATTTATTTTGGCCAAAAAAAGTTTTGATATAAAAAAATTGCAAGAACACTTACCTTTCTCGCGTCCCCTACATCCCCCATCTTAATCCCAACTAGCCAAACTTTGGTGACCAATGGAATGTCAAAGAAAATCTCCCGCTACCAGTCGGGAATCGAACCAAGGACCTATATATCAGCAGGCAGGGGCTCTGACCACTATACCACGAAGCCGGCTAATTCTTCAAAAAGAGAAAGTAATGTAATCGTTAATATTTATTTTTTTAATCTCGAGCTTATGATGGTTTATGGATTTCGTTATGAAAACGTGATATTTTTATGTTATAATCACTAATCAGTCACACCTCAAGGCTAAAGTGTGATTTTAACTTTAGTTCTAAAATTAAGGGTGGTTTGATGAGTACTGATTTTTGAAAATCTGAAATGTTTCAAGATGGTTCAAATAATAATCTAATCAAATTAATAACTGGGTAGTATTTTTTCATAATAAATAACATTGTATAGGCCTACTTGTTTTTAAGGGAGCAGGGGGGAATCATTTAAGTGTATTTATTTGTAATTGGTTTTTGAAAATTTTATTGCTTCAAAATGGCTTCAAAGATTTTATTCAAAATGGGTTCTGGGATGTATTTTGCATAATAAATAAGAATGTTTGTTTTACCAGAAGAAATTAATTCAAGGGAAGTTCACTGATGACTTATTCTAAAAAATGTGTATTATTTTACTAAAAATGGTTTAACAATTTTGTTCTAAATTAATATCTGAAGATCGTTTTACATGAGTGACAAAATCATTTTTTATTTCTTTCCGAGGAAAACTTACCTAAAGGTAGTTTAATGATAGCCGACTTTTTTTAAATTTTATTCTAAACCAGAATAAACTATACGATTGTGGCGTACCATTTATTTTTCGTAGTTGTGCTATAATTATAGCAGGTAAAGAGACATGGAGGGAAATTGCCCTTTATTGAAGACTTGGAATTTAGTGAACATAAGCAGATTTTCAAATTACTACGTATATAAATTATTATTATTATTTTATTATTATTATTATGTATGAACATATTTTTATGCGTGCAATAAATTTGACGTGTACTTAGGTGATGGAAAAATCCTCCTTGTTCATTAATGGACGCCAAAATGTTTTTTTAACTCTCCCTTCACGCAAGTGCGGATATATTTATTCTTCATTCAACCTTCCTCATCCCTATATCATTGGCGTGAATTAGTAGGCCTACATAGGCGTATAACTTAAACAGGTAATAATACGCGGTGCTAAAAAAGAATCTCATGGGCACGCGAAAGAATTTCTCCGAAAATTATCGACATATCGTATGGGCTCCGTTTTCTCCTTCGAACGTATGAATGAATGAATGGTAGCCCGGATCTGAGATTGTCTCCAGGGAAGTGCCAGATTCAAGATTATAAGGACTCCTCCACCAACACACACACACACACACACACAGTCTGACCAAACAGAGGATGGACTGGAGAGTGAAGAAGACAGTGGAAAATTACCACAGCCTCCACTCTACCCCCACCCCCTCTTCCTTCTCTCTCTCTCTCAAGTTCCACACGCGATCTTGAGAGAGTAGAAAAGACATGAGACCCAATTGTAAGCAACACGCACGTTTCACCTTACCTCACCATTCACAGTCCAGATAACTTCTTATCTTTTATCATTCAAAACCTTTGCTTCATATTATCACAGCGCGCAGGATAAATAAACCAGTGATAATTTTAGTGAGGGGTTTAGTTGCACTATACCCCAATTTCCTTACGAAGTGATAAATCTGACAGCTAAAAATAGTAGTTAATAAAGACACTTTCACGTAATCATACGTCAAGTCATGTGATATTTAGCGTTAACTTTTGATAAACTAATACCTATAAAATAACACAAGTAATATAGTAAAATGTGGAAATCATTCCTCTAGGAGCATTATGGGCTCTCACTGGAAATTATCTCATCACTAAATTTATTGAAATTCAATTTTTAATGCTCATAAAAGTTGATTTTCATGCTTTAAAATTAAAAATAAGAAGGTAAAAATATTATTTCTAGTAAAAAAGAGTTAATTTTTAAAAACAAATTAAATACGATAAGTTTGGTTAAATATTTATTGAAATATTAAATAACACTGATTTTAGACAGGTTAACTAACATAATTTTATAGCTAAATAGTAACTAATGCTAATTTTATAGTGGGACGTATTAATTTAAGTTTAAATATCCTAAATTTGAAAACAATAAATATGTATTCTCTATGTTAAATATTTAATTCAACCTAAATTATAATTTTAGAAAGGGACTATGTAAAGATAGTAAAAATAATGATTAATTATTTAAGTGTTTAGTGATCTATCTAGCTATTTTTATTTTCATTGCCTTGTTATTGCAATGTAACTTTAGCCGAGGATTATTCAAAATGGACGCAAATATTGAATTATTTTACCGGTAGAAAGTAGTTTTATAACTCTCTTACGTTATTAATGTGTATTTTGATATTAAGTTTAACAATCTTTCAAGTTAAGGAATGATCTATAAGTGAAACAGCCGAGATCATCTAAATTGATCTGTATGTACAGCAAGAGGAAACTCTAAAATGATGGGCCTACAAAAATGTGGATCTCGATCCCGAACTTTAATGACAAGTTCGACTCGAAGCTCGAAATACAAGTACTCGCAAAACCCCAGTGATATAGTATCGTTTTGATCGTAAAAAAAAAGTTTGTATTTTCTAAAAAGTACTTCAAGTGTCCATTCATAAGAAAATCAAGGTACGACTTGCAGGGAAGTCCCAAAATAGGGGATGAAAAGGATTTCTATTAACATTAAAACAGATTTTTAAGTAATTTTAAGTTTTTAAAACATAGTTGGGTTCTCGGAGGTATATGCTTTCAATGGGTATTGAGGAAGAATGCAAAAATCAACTGTAGGATGTGTAGAGAAGGGGGAGTTGAGTCCCTAGCCCCCCTCAAAATCCCTCCCCTTTTCTGTATGCACTTGTTTAGAAAAAAATATACAGAGTTCGATTTTATCAGACATACGCTAAGATTCAAAAGTGAGAAGGTTACATGAAAATTTGTTGGATGTTCCACTTGGGCTTTGTAAAATACAGATTTAAAGCATCTACAAACCAGTCGAAAAGTTACAAAGATAAAAAAAAAATATTACAAAGTAAAAAAAAAAGAAGAAGAAAGCTTTCTAAAAGTGCATGTAAAACAAAACAAAAAATGTTCAAGTTTTCTATAATGTATTCTGCTTTACGTACTTCAAACAACCTAAAGTGATATTTTGTTTTTCTTGACATTTTCGGGGACAGTCATTCTAAAATAGCTGTTGAGATACGGAGGAGGTAGTTGCCATTTAAATGACACAGTAATCATCTTATAATCATTAAATTAAGTGAAAAATGACGATCTGGACACGGGACTCGAAACCGGAGCCTTTGGGTATCAATGCTCTTTCAATGAGCCATCCTGGTTCGTCTCGTAGCCAGAGCATCTTTCACTGTTGTTGCTGTATTGAGTATATATGTGGTAGCTGATGAAGTATCGGCCACTCAGTGCTATCTACCAATTACAATACACGACGTCTCGTAATTGACAGTATGCTGCCATGCACTTGTATTATTAATCCATGTACATCACAAAATGATACTTGATGGTTTTCCACAGGATCAGTTCTGATTTCTGAATATAATTCAATCAAGTGTAAAGTGACAATCTGGACACGAGAATCGAACCCAGGACCTTTGGCTTTGCAATGCTCTACTATTGAGTCATCCTGGTTTGTATTGTCATGTTTGTTATTCCAGTCTCTACACAGCGTCACTAAACTAGGCTTATGACATAATATAACTCGAAAGTTCATTGCTGCAATGACAAAAGTACGTCTATCCTGAACTAGTTATATCTAGGCCCCCCCTCATTACACCCTATCTCTTTCAGGTCCTCCCATCTGCGTCTAGGTCTTCCATCTACTTTGCATGTCCTGCCCACCATAACCTGCGAGATTTGATTCTACTCACAAGGTCTAGTGATGGGTTGAGGGAATGCAACTCATCGTTATGTAACCTACTCCACTATACATTATCTTCATCTCGTTTTGAACCAAATATTTTCCTAAGTATTTGGTTTTCGAACACTCTACATTTCTTCTCATCATTTAAGGTAAGAAACCAAGTTTCACAACCATAAATAACAACCGGTGAGACTATTGTTTTGCATATACTGATCAATATTCGTTTACAAATTTAATTAATTAATTTAACAAACCAGTATGGGATATAAGTCTTATTTAAGGGACTGTCCCCAATAAATTCCCCCTGAAAAAGGTAGTCTCAAGGATAAATTCGAAGATTGTAAGATGGCTATTGGTTATATCTGGTTCTAAATAAGGAACGGTCACGCAGACGCCCAAGTCCTCAACTCGGCGCAAGGAATACTGAGGCAATCAAGAACAATACACCAGTTGGAACAATGAGAGGCACATGACGCTGGTAAGAGCAAAAGAAGGTGCATGCGGGTTAGATAGCGAAGGGTGAAGCATACATATGATGCACAACTGCCAATAACTCATCACGTACACACTAAACACGCATCCACACGACTCTAGAACACGTCCCTATCACTGTCGCACATACAATCTGCTCGACAGTAGACACATAGACAAGTTTTAACACATTGATAACAAGGTGAGTCGATGGTGATCGAACCCGCATCGGTGGCCACGCAGAATAATATCCTCGCCTGTTCTGATTTGACAGCGACGGGGTTCGGATCCCAGTAGGGTATACTAAGAGTGTTTTCACAAACGAAAGATTTTTCCACTCCCTCCACATAAATGCGGGTACATTTCCTTTCAAGCTCTACCTTACACATCCCTACCCTATTAGTGTGAATATGGATAGCTCAGACGGTTAGTAAGACGCAGTATATTAAAAAATACGGTGATCGACACCCCTTGGATTAACTCGTCTATAGCCGTATCGGTGATTGCATGGTCTAGCGCGTCACTAATGACATAATGGATTATCGGTGATGAAGAAATTGGGGCTTGATCCCTGTCGGGTTTACTGGAGGTTTTAAATAAAGGTTTTTACACTCGGCCTCCATGCAGATACGGGTACATTTACTCTAAAATTATACCTTCCTCATCCCTATTCCATTAGCGTAACTAATGTTATGTGTGTAGTCCAAACATAGTACTAAACGTAGTGAAAAATAACCTCTTCTTTTTGAGGAAACAAGTTTATCGACAGCAACATTCGTCGCTAGGCAATAACCCTAGTTCGAATCTAGCTGGTACTAGTGAATATATTTACTGTATGTATACGGGCACACTGACCACCTCTGTGGTCTAGTAGTCAGAGTTCCTGGCTACAGATCCAGATATCCTGGATTCGATCCCCGGTGCTTCCAAAAATTTACTTGAGAAACAGTGGGTCTGGAACAGTGTCAAACTCAGCTTCGCGAGGACAAACGAGGAACTATTTGAATAAATAAGTAGCTTCTCCAGTTTAGAAATCTGAGATTAACGGCCGGAGGGCTCATTGTGCTGACCACATGATACCCTATATCCGTAAATGTTGGCACTATCATTGCTAACGGTGGCGGCCGCTCGGTCGGTATAGCTAGCTTGCGGGCTCCCACCATAGAGTTTTTTTAAATACGGATACACTATCCGATTAGTAAATATCCAGGCGCAGGCTGCCAAGTGTAATATTAGGTGTATTGAGGGATATTACATTTAGATAAAGTGTACTCGCATTTGCATGACGAGAGTGGAAAACTATTTAGGCGAAAATCTTCTAAGTACATCCAGACGGGATTCGAACCCCGACCTCTCCATCATTGGCATTTCAATCTATTGAGAGAGTGACGCCTTAGACCATTTAACAACCAAAGTGGATATAGGTTGAGTCAAATTATTTATTTTATTTATTATTTAACACCGTGTCTTACTACCCGTTCGGGTTATACGCTTAAGTACTAATTACGCTAATGGGTTAGGAATTGGGAAGGTTGAATATAGAGGAAGTAAACCCACATTTTCGTGGAGGGAAAGTGCAAAACAATTTAGGACAAAACCACCCCAGTCTACTCGAGCGAGATTCGAACTTCAATCTTCTCGTCCTCGGCAGTCCAGCTTAACACGTAGCTAGCGCGTTAGCTCACTACACCACCGAGGCGGGTGAGTTAAATTAATTGGTTAGTTTGTGTGCTGATTAAATTAGTATGTTTATAAATTTATTTATGCTCTATACATTTCACATCTCATGGCCGGTCTTACAATTTGAGACTTATTATTCTAATTTTATTCTAGATATTATAAAAGGTTGAGTTGTAAAAATATTGAGACATAGCGTTAAAACTTGGGAGCTCACAATTATTGCTATAACTTTTAAAAATTGAACATTAAATACCTTAAATACATAATAATACTTTATGTTGGGGTTTAAATCCCGAATAGATACAATGGAGATATTTTAATATTTTAAAATTTAATATATTTTTACTGTGGATTTCCCTCCTCTTCAAACTAATGAGAGTGCATTATTTCTAAACTACACACCTAGTCTCAGTCAGCCTTTTAGATTAAGTCGTTTATAATCCTTTTGTTGAGCGAACAATTTAAAAAAAAGTGTGTGATTTCACAACCCTTGATGTTCCAGGATACAAATATATCCCCCAAGACTACGAGTCCTTGTCCTAGTAGTCCAGGATATCCGGCAGACACAGTCAAGTACGGGTTTTATCCGCCAGATGGCTCACGTGGCGTCTCCCCCTTCCATCTTCACTTAGCTTCTTCCCTTTGTCAACCCTTGTTTTGCGCCATCGGCTGCAGGCTGGTAGTTTGCTAGAATAGGTACGGCACTATAATACGCCCGGAAACGATTGGCAAGGAAGGAAATGGAACTAGAGTTGCGAAAAACCTCTGAGGATGACGAGGGCTTTATGCTAAATATGGGGAGAAGGCTGTGGGTACTCATGTTTGTATATATATATATATATATATATATATATATATATATATATATATATATATAT
>CABFWO010001766.1:39548-52156 GCA_902155825.1 Timema genevievae
TATATATATATATATATATGTATATATATGTATATATATATATCTTCTGCACATTTATATTTATGAAAAGGTTTGTTTTTTTATTTCAGCCAAGCAGTTCAGGATGTTAGGACACAATAAACAATGTCACTGATCATATACTATAGATATCGGGGTTCGAATTCCTGCCGGGTGCATTGTAAATGGTTTTTACATCCGCTCCAATGAAGATGAGCTTTCCTTAAGCTACCCTCTTCATTTCAAACCCTTTTATTATGCTGTTATTAGAGTTGGCAATAAACGTACTACTTAAAACAAGATGAATATACTTATTTGTATTTTTTTTAAACTTTTTTAAAAGAAAGTTAAGAACGAATAGATGTAAATAAGTCCATAAAAACATGGTGTATTTTTCTCAGTATAATACTTAAATATTATAGGCCTACTATTTCATTATAGGGCAGCCATTTTTTGGGGATAAAATCCAGGTTTATCGCCAAAGACTGATAATATGTGGGTACCAAGGCAAACAGATATAATGCTTATTTAATATTCAGCACCTGGTATGGCCTTAAAATCCCTCATCCCAGAAGTATTTCACTGTCGCTGAGCAACGAGGACGAATAAAGGAAATTAAGAATTGTTTTCTATCAAACACAATTTCTCATTTAACCTTTTTGTTGTGTGTGCACCACGTCCTACTATTTGTCCGGACTATCCACACAATAAAAGAGAGGAAAGGAATGAAGAAGCTAGACTTTAGAGATAAAGGACTTATAGATTTAGGAAATACCAACCTCAAAGAATCGAATCTCGACCGTCTTGTCATCGGCAAATCATATTAGGCTTGAATGACACCTTTGTATGTCTGCCTGCCCACCGATGTGGGTGTAAATATGTTATAGAGAGACTAAATATAATAATTTTTTCTATTATTTATTTATCAAGTTCTTAAAATACCTCACTAGTTTAAAAATGTGTATTGAAAGTATTATTTTCTTCAATTGAAATATAAATATTCATTGAGACAAAAATATTCCAATTTCCTTTATTTTAATAACTAGAGGTATGTGCTACTTTATAGTGCAAATAATTTAGTTATGTTCTTAAGAGTGTGACTTTGCTTTATTTTACATCGTATTAGACAGAAATCAGGGTGTAACTATTTTAAGTTCATTAGCTCTGGATTATATTTAATAGGCCTACATTAAGGTGGGAATATAGGGAAGGCGAGAAAAGGTCAGTAGTTTTTGAGTTTTTATATGAAAACTTGTTCTGATAAAAAATAAATCAAATATTGCTTGAGTACAAACACAAAGTTTAATTTTCTTCACACGGTGCTATCAATAGTTGTTGAATATCTGTCAAGGATGTCCTGGAATATAATGACAACTTTTTCTCTTCACTTAGAAAGTTTTTCATATAACGACACTATGCTCATGACAAATATTCAACAACTGTTGATAGCATCATGTGACTAAAATTAAACTCTATGTTTGTATTGAAGCAATATTTTTTTCAATTTATGCCAAAAAAGTTTTTGCTATAAAAACTGTAAAAAAACACTGGCCTGTTCTCACGTCCCCTACATACCCACCTTAAGTGAGTTAAAAAAAAGTATGGAAGGGAACCAAACAAGTTTGTTACGATGCCCCAAGCTTCAGCCGTGAACGAGGAGCAAACAAACGCCAACGCCTAACATGTACGCTAGCCGCATGGCGCAACTGGTATGCGTGTTGCATAAGCTTCAAGAGGCAAAACATTTCACAGCTCGTATTGAAGGAGCTTGTGTTTATTCAATCGATGGGGGGGAAAGGAACTATTACCCGCATTGGTGGACACACAGACTAAATGTCAGGCTCATCTAGTATTGTTTGCCGGCTAAGGATAGGTGAGGGTTCGAATCCCGGCTGGGTGTACTAAGTCTAAAAAAAGTTTTCAAGTTTCCCTCCACTAAAATGTAAGTTTCCTCTCAATTTTCCTTTTCTCGTTCCTAAACTATTATTGAAATAAAAATCTGTTCGTCCCGGACGGGTAGTCAGACAACAATACAAACTATTATAACAGGCTGTAGTTTTACGTGAACATAGGGATAACACAAAATTGGAAGGTAAACCATAATTTGACAAAGAGAAGGGGGAAATTACATAAAAGAAATATCAATTTTTCACTACGCTATAACTAATGGCTTTTTTTTAAAATAATTTTTTAACCAAAATCCACCTCTTAGGAGTCAAATTTAATTGTGTTTCACCAGTTAATTCAACCTAAAGTTAAATTTAGTTATTTTTCATTATTTCATCGAATGAATCAAAATGTAATTATTTTTTATTACTTCATATTCTTAAGCTCAATTAATGATTTTGCATTGCTTTATCTACATAGGTTAAAAAACAAGTATTGTTTTATTATTTCATGTCCTAGAGTTCGATTAAATTATTGCCCATAACTTAAAAGTTTAATCTTTTTATCAAGAGCAAAAATTAATAATACTAGTAACTATGGCCTTTTAATTTTTTTTTTGTGGGGAAAAATACTGTGTGAAATTTAAAGTTTATAGTTTTAAAATGTGAGGGACCTCCCCCAATATTTACATTGTTACATAAAAAAAGTTCCACACATTTGTTGAAGTTTGGTAGTAAAAGTTTCAATAAAAAACACTTACGTGGTTGATATTACCATAAAAATATCTTGGAAGGTTTCCAACAAAATTAATTTGTTCTAACTTCTAGAGATCGTTTCTGAAAGCACAACGATTCACCAGCAAAACATAATAGTCAATGTCAACGTTGAAATTAAATTAAAAATGGCATGCACAATTTAGGCGCGAAATAGGGGAGGGGAAGAGGGGAGGAAAGGTCTTACACTCGTTTACAGCCCCAATAACTGCTCACACTCGAGTAGTTTTATGTCGCCCATAACGGGAACGACAAAACTGCCAATATGACAAGAAAACACCCTCATACGAGTACGCGGATTATAGTGAGGAACAATAAAAAATATATATATCCATGGCGTCATCCATACCGATTGAGCGACCACCGTCTGTTGGCCAAGATAGTGCCAACTTATGCGGATAGAGGGTGTCATGGGGTCACCACAACGTACTCTCCCCGACCATTAGTCTCAGTTTTCTAGACCGGAGCCGCTACTTTCCCATTCAAGTAGCTCCTTATTTGTTCTCACGAGGCTGAGTTGACCCCGTTCCAGACCCAATGATTTACAGAAAATATGGAAGCACCAGGGATCGAACCCGAGACCTCTGTGTCTGTATCCAGGAACTAGACAACAGAGGCGATCTGGTGAGGAGGAATAGCTGGTAATAAAGCACGGGCAGTGTAGATACACTCGAGGCCAGAGGATTAATCGTACACATGACTAACTATGTTAAAACATTTATAACTAGCTTTTAGGCCCGTGATTATACTACTAACCAACCTAACAAAACCTAGCCTTCAATATTGGTAAGCGCGTGGAAGTTGGGCTTTGTTTCTAAAAAGGGTTTCTTTGTGTCAGTTATTAAGTAAGAGTGGACTAAATTAATTATATTTATAATATGGATTAAATAGCCAAGACAATTATTTATTTGTTATTATTATTATTATTAGCACCGCGTCTTACTACCCGTTCGGGTTATACGCACTTACGCTAATGTGCAATGGTAGGGTGATTGTGAGATGAAATGGAGGACCTACAGTTTAACGTGGAATCCGAACCACGGTGGAGGCCTGGCATTCCTCACATTCACAAGTTGTGATTAATACACATCTTGTCAGAGGTGAAGGAAGGGTTTGGCATTCAGATAAATCTGTGCCGGGACTATTTATTTGTTAGTCACGGCTATAGCCATCACAGACTCTGCCTTAAAACATGAGTGGAGAATGACCCTGAATACAGGACGATTCCTGGGTATCTCAGTGCTTAGAGCATTGACGTACTAAGCCAAAGGTCCCGGGTTCGATTCCCGTGTCCAGATTTAATTTTTTTAATTTGATGAATGTAATTATATTTTTATTATATGAAAAAATCTAAATAATAATAATAATAATAATAGATAACTCAGCTTTGTTAGGTTCTGTCACGTGGTATGTACTACAAGTGTGTAAAGTTTCATCTTTATGGGTCATCGAGGCCCTAGGGGTTTCTGGAGGGTGTGGAAACACACACACACACACACAAGGAAATTATGTATAGCTATATATAGATGAATTGTGAATGTACACGGTACAATCCAATTTTCGTAGGAAGAACAGCTAATAAAAGCTACTTATAGATTAAACACTTAGAAACACACATCATGTCACATCATGATCTGATAATGTTAAATTCTTTCAATTGTAATAAACTCGTAAATATTAAATAAGCTCGTAAACATAAAAATAGTTTATTCACAACAATAATGTGACTATACTTGTAACCAGTGCTTAATTTCTGACGGAACGGCGTTCCGGTACCTCTATTAAGGCAAAAACGAAATTCATTTAAACACAATCATATTATGATGAATTTTAAAACATTTTATTCTGTTTTTAGAAGAAAATAATGGCTTGAAAACAAGTCTTTTGAAGCTTACATTTTTTTTTAAATCTGGGGTTGGGGGGTAGACCCCCTGGTAGTGCGTCTCGGTACCTAGAATTTTAGAAATCAACCACTGCTTATAATTAAGTAATAAACATTTATTGCACTTTACAAAACTGAGCAACAATTTATGCCCTCGTGTACTTCGACTGTCACAATAACAACAATTTCACTAAACAAAATCTTCCATATATTATTATATGTCTATAAAAATAATAAATTAATCATCACTCAATTATAATGATTTATGTAAAATATTTTTGTGAGAAATTATTACGTACTTTATATTGTATATGATAATGATCTTTACAAAAACATCTTTCTAACAGTAAATAACTGGAATATTTTGTTTACTTCAAAAAGTGAACAATCAAATTAAACGATGATCAAGTCACCCCTGGTGTACTTAGTGTTGGGAGGTGAAGGAAGGAAATTGGGACATTTGAACCCCCCTCCCCCAAGCTTGCAAATAATTATAACAAGAGATTAAAATATGTGAAATACAACTAAAATATAGAAAAATTGAATATATATTGAATGTAGATACTACATTTAAAGATTTGATATTTATAAGGTACACTGCTATACACATTAAAAGATACCCTAGAATTCTAAATTGGAGAAAATTATAGACCTAATAGCATCAATATATTATATGCCTCTTAAAAAATAAATGTATGGCTCCACTACTGCCCTGACCTAACCTATAACTTGGGGTGAAGTGTGTAAAGTACATTAAACCAGCAGGAAGAAGAGAAATGGCTAAGGTCACCCCTCAGCAGAAGAGCTTCAATATCACATATAATTTGATTAGAATATGATTTTAAAATGAATTAAAAAAACTTATAAAGATAGCAAAGTGATATTTAATAATACGGCTTATAAAATAACGTTGTCCCATCCCAGTCTTTATGGTGGGTTGAAAGGGAACACGAATTAAAGTTAGTATTATTGCAGTTTTTATAGTAAAAATTAATTTTTTGGACCAAAGAAATAAAATTTCGTTTAAGTAGATACATCTAGATTAATTTTATAGATATAGTGGTCTCAGCAGTTCTTTGATATTTGTCATTAGAATAGTAGAAATTGAACAGAAGCTTTTTAATGAAGAGAAAAAAATCCTGGTCAAATTGCGCAATGCCCATGACAGATATTTAAAGAAACGTTTTGAAACTACTATTTGTAGAAAATTAAACGTTTCTACTGAAATAATATTTTAATTATTTTGAACAAGAGTTTTTTTAAATCTATAAAACTACTTACCTTAACTAACGTTTCCTTAACCTTTTACCAAGGTCAAATATGTTCTTAGAAAACTTTATTCTTGGCATTTTCTTTAAATTGGAAGTTTTTTTTTACATTTTATAGCTTTAATATATAAAAGTAACACTATTTCAAACGATATGCATAGTACATTTTCCTTATTTTAGTACAAATCACAAGTAATTTCAAGAGGTATATAAAATGGTATACAGGCGATGAAACGGCCCAATCACCAAGCTGGGCCCAACGAGTGGAATGTCAACATTATCAACAAAACAAGTAAGGGAAAAGGCTGAAAGAGTGATATGAGACGTGCATGGATACAGGGGGAGGGTGGGAGGTGTGAATCGATAAACATGGACAAAGCGTTCACGAGAAAGAATAGGAAATACGTGATCGGCATTCGGAAATATAAATAAAACGTGATTCGTGATACAACAAAACGGGATGACAATAAAACATGTGAGATTTTTTAATAAAGGTTACTTGAACGCTAATGTTGAATAAATTAAGGTGAGACACGCAATAATCAGTTTTGCGATGTATTTAAGAAAGTGTACTAGTAGCTTCTAGTCTAAATTAAACGCTACACTATAAAACTCATGTGACATGGAAGACAACGGAATCCTTAAGGTATGCGTCCACTGGTCCGCATCTCATGCATCGTATTCATCGTACGCATCGCATTAATCAGATTTTAATCTGCCTCGCGGAATTAAATCGGCATTGCCGATGTCCGATGCGTACATTGCGGACCAGTGGAGGAAGTCTCATTAAAAAACAATGTAAAGAATTCAAAAATCCTATGCGTGCGATGCGGACCAATGGACGCTTACCTTTAGTCGTACACTCGTATATAAGTATTTAATTTAAATATATATTATGTATTTAAGTATATGTTTATATATTTAACCGTATAAATAATGTTAAATTAAAATTTAATTTGAAAATATTAATTTATCTTTAATATATATAAGTACTTATATTAATATAATTAAATTAATTTAAATATAGTTAATTTTACTGATCAAAATACTTTAAGATTAAAATTAAGTATTTTATAAAGTAAATCAATCTTAAGCTAACTAATATAAAAAGTATGGAACATATATATTCATATTTATATAAAATAAACATAATACAATTTTTATCATTTATATAATACTAAAATTAAAATTTTATTACTACTTCATTTTTGGAAAATTTACCTTTGCATTTTTTTCCGGAAAATCTTAAACACCTATTTGTAATGGAACGAATGCAATCGAAATATTCTAAGTTTTGAAGTTTCCACTTCAATTTAATTTATCCTAAGGACGTTAACACCAGAAACTTTATCAAATGAGTTACAATGAAGAAGTAACAGATATTCCAGTTCTCTTCCTGAAAGCAAATATAGATTTCAGCGCTCGGTGGTTGAATGAAAACGTGTCGATTAAGTCGGGGTTCCCGGTCCCAAAAATATTCCTAAATCAAGCACAATTTTAGACGTTGAAAAATAAAAAAGTTTCGGTCAAAAAGAGAAAGGCAGTAATCTTGTGTTGTAACGTGTTACAATTATTGGAGAGTAAAAGACTGAAAGGTGCGAGGGCACTTGAGCGAATGAAAAACAAAGGAATGAATGTGATGCGAGCTGAGCTCGCGGATAAATAATTCATAGTATATACAACTGGGATGATGACAGCTCCGCATAATGATAGCCTTTGTCAATACACGCACATGCATGCAGGCAGACAAAGAAAGAGAAAAGATGCAGGGGTCTCCTTCTCTTTTGTTCTACTGTCCTTTTTTGCCACATCACTGCAAGAGTGGAGGATGTACAGGTGAGAACTGAGAAATAAGAGAATCGACATCACTGCAATAATTTAGGATGGTCAGGCGAGAGCTGAGAAATAAGTGAATCGACATAGCTGCAATAATTTAGGATGTTCAGGTGAGAGTTGAGAAATATGTGTGACTAAACATCGCTGCAATAATTTAAGATGTACAGGTGAGAGTTGAGAAATATGTGACTAAACATCGCTGCAATAATTTAGGATGTACAAATGAGAGCTCAAGAAAAAGCTAGGTAAAGAAATGAGTGAAGGTTTTCGTTAAGTGAAATAAAAAAACACAATCTCTAGAATATTAAAAAAAATAGCTACAACACATCACGAGTATTATTATTTTTAACGTTATGATTTTTTTGTATGTCCAGTCACATTTTTAAAAAACTGTTCACAAAACTCAAGAAATTTTAGGTTATTCGTTAAAATATGACTTGGTTAAAGGGTGGGGATGAGAAAGGGGTTTTAGAGGAAGTGTATTCGCATTATCGTGGAGAGAGTATGGGAAAACAATGACATTTATGTCACATTCCTTTGTCAATGCTTGAAAAAAAGTGTAAGCATAAGATAATATGTTTAATGCCTTTACATGACCACTCCTATTATCCAAAATAGTAGCTATAACCATCCAAAATGGACAGTCACGAGTGGAGAACCCTAATAACTTCTCTAACCGAATTAATATAACGTTTCGCAAGTTCAGACCCCTAACAACGGAGGAAGGGATGATGCCCGTGTTCTAATAGATCAATACTCACAGGCCGACCATGGGGCGGTAGCTTGCTAATAAATCAATAGATTAATAATCAGAGCCAAGGGGGAGGCAAACGATGTATCTAGAGGGTTGAGGGAGATTTCCTGGGGCCTGGTAGCTATCAGTGGTAAAACGGAGGAAAATGATGTATCTAGAAGCTGGAGAGAGATTTCCTAGTGGCTGGTAGTGATCATCAGAGGCAAGGGCGAAGAAAATAATGTATCTAGAAGCTGGAGGGAGATTTCCTACTGAGCTGGTAGTGATCATCAGAGGCAAGGGCGAAGAAAATGATGCATCTAGAGGGTGGAGAGAGATTTCCTAGTGGCTGGTAGTGATCATCAGAGGCAAGGGCGAAGAAAATGATGTATCTAGAGGGTGGAGGAAGATTTCCTGGTGGCTGGTAGTGATCATCAGAGGCAAGGGCGAAGAAAATGATGGCTCTAGAGGGTAGAGGAAGATTTCCTATGACAACGGTTCCCAAAGTGGGGTAAACGTACCCCCAGGAGTACGTGCCAGGACGTTTGAGTGTAGCTACGCGAAAATATTTGAATAATGGTGGTCAGCAGTGTGAGATAAAAGATCAGTCAAAAGTTACGAAATTAACTCAAGGGTATGGTGAGGGGGGGTGAAGTTTTTTTTTCTATATTTGACCTTTAGAAAATGATTTCAACTTTAAACATAAAATAAATTTTATAGTTATTAATAAATTAATAAGCAAATTGTATTGTTAGTTTTAATTGTAACTTTTGTATTTTGAATATAAAAACATGTTTCATCTTATTAATACATTGTTTTTAATCCCATTACAAGCTTATTTATTTTCAGTTGGAACAAATAAATCAGAAATAGCTACTGTACTACGTAGTAATTACACATTTTGATAAAATTAAGGGCATAATATATGGAAATGGGGTTCCAAGGACAAGGGGTGCACAAGCGAAGAAAGGTTGGGAACCACTGTCCTAGGGGCTGGTAGTTATCATCAGACAAGTAAAAAGGAGTCTAATATCCTAGATAGAAACCCGTAAATTTAGATTGTATTAATAAATACGGAGAGTGGAGAGAGCTATATTTTTTAAAACACTGCGTCTTACTAATTGTTACAAGCATATATAAGGATTGTTCAAGTGAGGTAGGGATGAGGAAGGTAGGGATGTGGAAGGAAGTATTTTAGAGGTAATATACACGCATTTGTTTGGAAGAAGAATGGGAAACCGTTTAGGGGAAATCACCCTCAGTAAACCCGATCGGGATTCGAACCCCGATTTCCACGTCATCAGAAGGGCAGTCTAACACATGGGTGACGCTTTTTAGAGCATTCGGACACTGAAGTGGATTGGAGAGAACTAATCAATACTAATCAAATAAAGTCTGTCGTGCATGAGCATCGCGCAATATCCCCCGCACGCAGAGGTCTGAAACTTTGAAAATTAGTGGCCCCCTGTCCACGAATATGTGAACCTCGAAGTAGGAATTTTAAAATTTTCTTTAGATTTGTTTAAAAGGCAAAAAGGCCACGGGCAACGCAGTGCTTAAGGGCACTAACTTGAAAACATTTCTCCCGGGCAGCTCCGGTTACTTCAACTTGTTAGAAATGAAAGAAAAACCTAACTTATTTGGTGGATTACAACCGTCACCAAATGCAAGGTGATCAGGTTCTTAGGTGGGAACATAAATAGATGTTCTATGTGTGCCACGTCTTACTACCCGTCCGGGCTATCCATATTTCTAACTAATTGGGAAGGGAAGAGGACGGTAGAGTTTAAAGAGGAAATGTACTCGCATTTGCGTGGAGGTAAAGTGGGAAACCTTGTCGAAAGAAAACACTCAGCCTAGATTCGAACCATGAGCCTTCCATCACCGGCAAACCATATCAGACGATCTTGACGTTTAGTCCGTGCACTCACCAATGCAGAGACACGATACAAATAATTGCCACTAAGTCTTAGTATCCGTTCGGGTTATACGCATATATATTAATTACACTAATGTGGTAGGGGGAGGAAAGTTGAATTTAGAGGAAGTGTACCCGCATTTATAAAGTGGGAAACCATTAAGAAAAAACCACCCTTAGCACACCCAACCAGTATTCAAACCCTAACCTCCCTATCACCGGCAAGCCAGACTAAATGAGCTTGACATTTAGACCGTGTGCCCACCAGCGCGGGTTACACGATAAATAATTACTAATATAATTAATAGTTTTTAGAATTACTTTGAGTTGGTCCCGAAAATATTAGTTCATTGCCCCATGGTGATCGACCGGTTATTGCGGCCACTGGTGCTCTAGTGTCCGTCATCTGTAGCTGAAGGTCCCGCTCGAACCCCGGTCATTGCTCTCACTTTCCCTGATTGTGTCATTACTCATTACTCACCGTGACACAGCGATGGAAAACCGACCAGTGGAGTAGAGTTACCTCCAGCCAGGCCATTGCCCCCCCGTATCCCCTCCCTAAACCAAAATTTGCAAGTGGGTCAAGACCGAGTGCCGCGCCTGGTTGGTTAGTTCACCCGCAGACAACTGGCATTGCTACTGCCAGCTTTCCATTTCATGCGCCTGCCTGGGACGGGGAACGCGTGATGTTAGATTGACCGCCAGGCTATGAAGTAAACTGAACATTTGACGCCCTTTCACGTGGATAGAGATGTGGCATCGAAAGATAAGTATCGATACTCTAACTCAATTCTAGTACCAGAAGAAAAGTATCGATATTGTCCTTGTATTGAAAGAAAAGTATCGATACTTCACTCATTTCTAGTACCTAAAGAAAAGTATCAATATTTTGTCCTCGTATTGAAAGAAACGTATCCATACTTCACTCATTTCTAGTACCAAAATAAATAAGTCAATATTGTCCTTGTATCGAAAGAAAAGTATCGATTATTTACTTAATTAAAGTACTAAAAGAAACATATTGATACTTCCCTTATTTATAGTACCAGAAGAAACGTATCAATATTGCCCTCGCATCGAAAGAAAAGTATCGATACTTCACTCATTACTAGTACCAAAAGAAAAGTATCGATACGTCACTCATTTCTAATACCAGAAAAAAATTATCGATAGTGTCCTCGTATTGAAAGAAAAGTATCGATTCTTCACTCATTACTAGTACAAAAAAAAGTATCGATATTGTCCTCGTATCAAGGAAAAAGTATCGATACGTCACTCATTTCTAATATCAGAAGAAAAGTATCGAAATTGACCTCGTATCGAAAGAAAATTATCAATACTTTAATCATTTCGAGTATTAGAAAAAAAGTATCGATATTGTCCTCGTATTAAAAGAAAGTATCGGTACTTCACTAATTTCTAGTTCCAGAAGAAAAGTACCAAAATTGTACCCGTATCGAGAGAAAACTATCTATAATAGTAGGCATCAGTATCGAAATATTGTAGTGAATTTAACTGTAGCATCATATTTTAGTGATTTTTTATGTACCTACGAGAATGTTGTTTTTTTCTATTCATCCTTAGGATATTTGTACTTATTTAGTAACAATGAATAAAACTTTTTAATTATATTAGAGATAGCTTCTATTAAGTCACTAAACATAATAGTAAAATATTCATAAAAAAAACTAGTGTGTCTAACTCATTTCCGAACGAGTAGGAAGAGATTAATCCAGATATCTGAGAATGAGCTTAAAAATATTACATTACTTAAACAAATATACTGTGGGCATAACCACTAAGGGGGCGGCCAGACTGAGCGCGCGAGCGACTAAAATATAAAATAGAATACATGGGTTGTAATGAGAGGTGGCCAGACTGGACCGCGCGCGCTTGAAAGATAGAAGGGTTCGGCCAGACTGACAAGCGTGCGAGCGAGCGAGCGAGCGCGTAAGCGACTAGGTGGCCACACTGGCGAGCGCGTGATTAGCTGATACCTCTCGTTATTTGTTGACGAGGAGGCTCCGAATTTTGGCTGAGTGAGTTGAGGGTGGTTTTAACAAGTGATTTATTGTTGTGGTTTTCTCCTCCTCTCTCCACGCTAATGGTGATTCTTATTTGTAAAGGCCTACTTTGATAATATTGAAGTATTTTAACATATCAGTTTTATATAAATATATACATGGTTTATGATCTTAGCAATTAAATTAGGCCGTTAATAGCAAGTGTGCTAATAATAAGAATTGAATAGTCAAACGGTGACCTGGTGGTATAGGGGTAAGGTGTCTGACCTCTTTGCTGAGGGTTCGGGGCT
>CABFWO010001766.1:57616-91279 GCA_902155825.1 Timema genevievae
CGGGTTCCTACAATTTGGCTACTACACTGGGTTCTAATGAGAAGGAACTGTTTTTTTTTTTTTTTTTGCAGTTAACATTAACAACATTTTACTCTATTTTTTGTGTTATTTCATACGGAGTAGTATTATAAATGAAGTGTGACAGTTACATATCACATAGCTTTACGTTTGAAAATAGTTCTAATAACTGTTTTAACTGACGATAACAGTCCCTTTCTATTTAAATGGGACTATATTGTGTATTGTGTCTAATTTAACGTCTGTCTACATACAAATATTCTTTCCACCAAGTAATCGGAGCTTGCTTATTTTCAAGCTTATTCGATTAGAATATTATTTTTAGTATTTGATATTTCCTGCCTCAGTGACCGCATGGTCTAAGGCGTCACTCTCGCAATAGAGTAGACTGCCGATAACAGTGATATCGGGGTTCAAGTCGTGGTCGAATGTACTAAGGGTGCTTTTTTTTCTTAAATAGTTTTCCACACTCCTTCCACGCAAGTACGGGTACACTTCCTCTAAATTGATTCCTTCCTCATCCATAGCCCATTAGTGTAATTAGTACATTTGAGTAAAACCTCATCAAGTAATAAAACGCGGTGATATAAAAAAAACTTCTATTATTCATCGCGTTTTGACATTTTAACTATGTTAATGAACCAGGTAGGAGAAATATATAATTTAGAGGAAATGTTGCTTGGAGTAAGAGTATAAAACAATTTAAAAAAAACACTCTCTGTACACGCTGCTAAGAATCGAATCCAGACTTTTATGTCATAGATAAACAAGACTAGATGAGCATAACATTCAGTTCGCGCGCCCACCGATGTGAGCAGGTAAGTAACTAAGTGATAAATCAAATTGCGCTTTTTTTTTCTTCGAAAATAGTTTCATTGAACTTTTTACGATTAACTTGATTAATTTGCTCAAATTTGAGTTGAAATACATATAGATTTGCAAAAATAAAAATAAAAAATGGATTATACTTAGAGGATTTGCCTTGTTGGCTGCGGGTAAAGTTATCTTAAGTATCAACATCCCATAAAATTCTTAAATGCCTGATAATACTAATTACAAGTTATACCATAAAATACTGAGATTTCGATAAATATGGAAACATGAATTAACAATAAAACAACAAAATGGGAGGGTAGCTTTTACTTCTAGACAAAAAATAAAATAAAAATATAATATGTATTGGTGTATGTGTTACCAAGAAACCTAGAAAAGCTGAAACTCGACAAACGCACTTAAGGGAACCTTAAGGTGTGACACTCGGGGGCAAATTATTTGATTTCGTTTAAATATATTGCGAGCCCAATACCTCATACCGCTTGACCAAATGTTTTTGCTGTTGTGCGTATATAATAAATATTGTTTCTTGTTATAGTCTAATGTTGACTACAGTGATTATATGTTTAAATTTAAATGTAAGTTTTAAATTTAAATCCAAATAAAAATTTCGGCATATTCAAAATGGAGGCCGCTAACTCAACCTTGGCAAAGCTTTGCAGCTAGTAGTTAGTTAAACTCTCCTGTTACATCAGATAAGAGAAATTATAGTCTTGAGACCCGCCTCGGTGGCGTAGTTGGCTAACGCGCTAGTCGTGTTGAGCTCGACCGCCGAGGACGGGGAGATCGAGGTTCGACTCTCGGCCGGGTGAACTGGGGGGGGGTTTTCCTAAATGTTTTTCCACTCTCCCTCCACGCAAATGCGGGTTCACTTCCTCTAAATTCAACCCTCCCTATTCCTAATCCATTAGCGTAGTTAGTACTTAAGCGAATAACCCGAACGGGTAGTAAGACGCGCTGCTAAATATATAGTCTTGAGGCCTTTCTGTCATCCCTGACACTACGATGATGGAGATTGTAGTTTGGTAATTGTAGTGCTATTACAGTAGGATTTTGGTTAGTTCGACATTGGCTAGTTTGAAAAAATGGGATAATTCGAACCCACCATTCTTCCCCATGAAATTTCTATCTAAATCAATTGTAAAACAAAAACATTTAGTTAGAATTTTAGAAGGAAATATTTGTATAATCTGAAGCCTATATATTGTTAGTTTTTTTTTGAGTTTGTACTCATTTCAAACCTGACTTAAAGATCCTCATTAAACCACCCCATATCCCCGGAAATGTCAAATAAAGTTGTAGTTATCATAGTGATACAATAGTAACAGAGAAAGAGGGAGTTTTTCACCGGCGGCGAGCGGGTTACCCAATATAGGGGATGTGTTGGCTTGCTCGCTTTCATCAAGTCTGATTTCAGTTTGCAATTTTCGTATGCTAATTTTCCCACAAGTTTTTTTATATTTTGTGTTTGAATTTTTCTTGTGTTTATTTTATGTGCGCATTTATTGTGTATGTGTGTTTTAGATAGTATACATAAAATGTGTGTGATTATATGTAATATATTTTAAGGTTATTGATTTATTATGTACCAATTGCCTAAATACTCATGAAAATGGTTTGTTAGAATTTTTGATAGCACACATTTTTTTAGATATATCTTCGACTAAGAACAAAAAAAGTTACACTGTATTTGCTTAAAATGTATCAAAGCCCCTTTTACTGTGCTACTTTTATATTTGCTCGTGTTAATAAATTGGTATTTGATTATTTTCTACGTAAAAACTTACATCTTGGCGCAGGGGCCTTAACCGGGGATATTCACACCCAAAATTGGGAATCACTCTCAGAAGAGTAACAATCACACTACTTGTAGCTATACCCTGTTTTTCATAGGAATCATTTCAGAAAATATAAACATATATTTTGTGACCAACATTTTACAATATTGTTATTATTTTACATGGATCAATAATGTGCATCAAATGACAGTTGAAGATCACATGACTTGTGTGAATACGTGAGAGTAGATCTAGTAGCTTTTAAAGCTGGCACTTTTTAAGAAAATTTGGGTATAACTTAGCTCGTGTATTTGTGATTCGCCATCTTCCTATAAACATATATGATAACATCCCTATGATTTTATCTCAGTAGTTATGCTACTAGCTATCACCTATTCTTATGGTCACATGGTATAAGGCGTTACTCTCGTGTTAGACTAGACCACCGATGACACAGAGATAGAGGCTCAAATCCCGGTGGGGTGTAATGAGGGTGGTTTTTACCAAATATTTTTCTACTCTCCCTCCTTGTAAATGTGGGTACACTTCCTCTAAATTCAACCTTCTTCATCCCTACCCCATTAAGAGTAATTAGTATACATGCATATAACATGAACAGGTAGTAAGACACGGTGCTAAAAATAAAAATAAATAAATAATGTTCCTCGCTATCCATATGTAGAGTAAAATCAAGCGACTGATATGTTTTGAAGTCATACTGGTACTAAATAGTACAGGTGGACAGTCTGTATAAGTGGGTGTGGTGACATATTGGGCAATCCATTGGGGTCTGTAATCGTAAAATCTAAACATGTTAAGAACCCCTGCCTCAATGGGTAAATAATTGATCACTCACAAAACTGTTCAAATGAACGTTTTAATGATCAGAGAAAAATGCTATGTATAGTCATTAAAAGAACATGTTAAGGCACATAAAAAAAAAAAAAAAAGTCGCCTTCATCTCTCGAACGTGAAAGTTGCAGAGCTCAAGNAAAAAGTCGACTTCATCTCTCGAACGTGAAAGTTGCAGAGCTCAAGGTTCAGTGCATGAATACATTATAGAAGATTTAATAGATTATTGAGTTAGCATAGTTTACCAGCTTGCAGCTGTATCTAAAATTAAAATAAACTCCAAATTGGTTGACTTTCACTTGTTTTAAATCCCCGCGTGTTTCTACCTGTTCAGGTTGTACGCATATATGATCAATTACTCTAGTGGGGTAGGGATGAGCAAGGAAGCGTTTTTAGAGGTAATTTAACAGCATTTGCGTGGAAGGAGAGTGGGAAATTTTTTCAAGAAAAACCACCTTCAGTAGAACCGACCGGGATTGGAACCCCGATCTCCACGTCATCAGCAGGCCAATCTAACACAAGAGAGATGCCTTTATACCATTCGGCCACTCAAGCGGGTTTCACATTTAAGGAATGCCAAATTTGTTTATACGAGAGAGAGAGTGGTTGATTAGCCATTAGTTGAACGTGACTTCTCTGATTGCTTGTACAGAAGTTGAGACTCGGGCCAGAATCTCCTTCCCCTCTTACCTTTCCCCCCCTCAGTGGTGCAAATAGTCGCACAGGGGGGGTGGGGCGAGAGGGGAGCGGGTGACCACCCACCGGTGTGTGTTTACCTGTCAAAAGTAATACGTTGTTGGCAAGCTTCCTGGCACTGTGGGATATCACTGCGGAGTGTGGCGCCACGACGAGTGTTGTTGACGCCAGGGGAGATGAGGTGAGACCGTGGCACACGTCAGACCACTTACAACGTGACACAGAAAAACGAAACAAACGCAAGTCATAGAAACGATGGCATAGTGAAAATCCAAACGATGGCACAGTGAAAAGCCAGACACAAATTTAAATAGAATATATTACCAAATTAAATTCATTAACCATTTTGCTACTTTACGTTCAAACAACTCTACTGACGGTATGATTTAAAAGGGAAAATAAAGGATGAATAATATTAACTTTAACAACTGTTTTAGGGATGTTGAAAAAATTATATATTTGTTAATGTTTACCCCGTTAGTAAACATACTTATAGATAGTACCACAAAAGCTCCCCTGTGAAATTAATACATTCACTATTTATGTGAAAAGTTACGTAACACAGTTTGGAGGCGGTAGGGGACAGGCTAAATGTCTATTTGGTTGTTACATGAAGGGAGCAGAAGGTTGAAAAAGGCGTTACGCGGTAAGTGGATGACCCCCACACTGGCGTTAACTTTGTGAATCTTGGTCGGGATTGAACCCATGATTTTTTTTTTAGCTCAGAGTCAAGTACACGACCCATGCAAGACCTTAGTCACATAAAATGGTTGCAATAATGGGACTAGCCGTCTCATTATGGAAATAACGAGCTGGGAGCTGAAAAAGTAGGTATACCCGTTAGGCCACTTTACTTGTTATACACTTTTATTATTGCATAGAATGTAAAGAGAAACATGCGCAATTAAATGTTAAGAAAATTTTGTTCAAATAATTACGTGTCAAAAATATAATTGTACTTTATCCTTTTTTTTTTTCCTGCACAGTGATGGCATCACTAATACGTGCAATGCGTGTGCGCTACCCTCTTTAGTTTTATATTTCACGGGCAGCATGTTTTAAGCATCAAGAGCGTTCATCACAGCAGGCCCAAATCAGCTTCCGATTCGCATCTGTGTTTGTGTATGCGCGCGCGAGGAACGGGGAAAAGAAAAGACTTATGATATGCCAGAAATGTGTGCAGTGCATTCGAATTTGGATGATTACTCGACATTTTCCGCGGTGACGATGGGGGATAAAGCAACAAAGTTTCGTGTTAATAAACAGAGTATGTCCCTCTTATGACAGAATGAAGATTTGTGCACATTTCTTCTGTGAGAAGACATTCCAAAATGGTCAAAAATGGCCTTTTCAATGTAGTTTTCATCCAAATACCACTTAATATTTCAACAATGTTTTGTATAAGGAACTTCTATTAACTCTTTATCTCCATTAATGTTTAATCAGAAATGACCAAGCTACAATGGTGATGGTGTAAATTTACGATTTCTAGCCGAGTGTATCACAGAATTGATGGGCATGTGATGCACGCTCAACAAAGAATGGCTTAGAGCGATTTTCTGCTTTTGAAAACGAGGCAATATTGAATGCTGATTGTCAGCTGCTTAGAGGCAATAAATTAGTTTTTTTTTATATATATTAATATAATTTTGAAGGGAGATTTACGATCTTACATCTTTATCTGCACCAGCGTAGCAAACCTCGATCTCGGGTAACTATTAGAGATATTTATGCGAACATGATGTGACTGATTAACAGCAATGATGGATGGTCTTTCCAATCACCAGGAACTTATCTACCCTTCAGATAAAGCCACATCTATCACGAATCGAGAGGTGTGATATTTTAAAACCTCGCCAATCACAGGACACACATGCATGGCCTTCTGCTGAATAGTTGGCATGCACACTGAAACGATCGTGCAAGTAGGGTTACTGGTTTCAATCATAATTTTAAGCTCAGCGTAACTGTGCAGTATCTCAGCCGTGAGGCCGTCATGCGGGCGGGAATGTAGGGAACGAGAGATATGTCAGAGGTTTTTTCACTTTTTATATTAAAACATTTTTTGACCAAAATAAATGAAATATTTCTACAGTAGAAATATAGAATTTAATTTTCTTCACATAGTGATATCAACAGTTCTCGAATATATGTCTAGGGTGTCCTGGAATGTAATTAAAACTTTTTATCTTCATTTGAAAAAGGTTTGTCTAGTGCCGCTATTCTCATAACAGATGTTGATATCACCACGTGAAGAAAATTAAACTCTGTGTCTCTATTGAAGAAGTATTTGATTTATTTTAGCCAACAAAGTGTTTGTATAATAAATGCAAAAACACTGCCCTTAACTCGCATTTCCCACACTCCCACCTTAAGGTCAAGAAGGCATGCGCTTTCAAAGGCAGAAAGACCTCGCATGGTCGAATGGAGGTACAGATAATTAAACTGTCTATAAATTTAGTATCTAGGGGAAAACCACTGTTGATTACACCGAGCGAATTTGTGTGGGTTAAATAATTTTAATCACAATTTATTAGTAATATTATATTTTAATATTCAATAATACTTAGCAACGCGTCTTACAACACGTTCGGGCTATACGCTTAAGTACTAATTATACTAATGGGTTAGGAGTTGGGAAGGTTGAATATAGAGGAAGTAAACCCGCATTTGCGTGGAGGTAGAGTAGAAAACCATTCAGGAAAAACCACCCCCAGTTCACCCGAGTGAGATTCAAACCTCAATCTCCCCATTCTCGGCAGTCTAGCTCAACACGAAATTAGCGCGTTAGCTAACTTCGGCAACGAGACGGGTTTAATATTCAATACTTTCATTAATTTGTAGATACAACTCCGATTTTTCATTTGAGAACGGAGACCATCCTGAGTGGATACAATTCAGGATGTTGTAGATATAATTCCAGGGGATATAATTCAGGATGTTGTAGATATAATTCCAGGGGATACAATTCAGGATGTTGTAGATATAATTCCAGGGGATACAATTCAGGATGTTGTAGATATAATTCCAGGGGATACAATTCAGGACTTTACTTTTTTTAGGGTTGCTTGATTGATAGCTTTCGGAATAGAGATTATTCCGAGAGGATTCACTTCAGTTCCCCTTCAAAAAATATTTTTTGAGGTCAATATTGATAACATTTTACCAGGTTATACAGTATATTACAGTATTTGTATTATTCTATAGATATTGATAATATCCATGAAAATGATATCTGCAGATCAAATGAATTGACGTATGAATATCCTATATGAAAGTAGATCCAGTAGCTTTATTTAGCCGTCAGATAAGGTTCTTTCTTTGAAAATTGGTCTGTACTCTATGCGTACTTTGAAGAACTTTTTATTTTACCCACAAATGCGGGCACGCGCGGACTCGTCTATTCTGATTTGTCGATGACTGAGAGGTACGAGGTTCAAATTTCAATCAGGTGTTGAAGTGGTTTTTTCCCAATATGTTTTTATACTCTCCGTCCACGCAAATGGGGGTACATTTACTTTAAATTCTACCATCCTCTTTCCTATCATCTCACTGTATGTATGCGAATAGTTCGGACGAGTAGTAAGACCTGGTTTAAAATACAAAAAAATATTAGAAATTACAAAAAATTAGATGAATCAAAATTTACAAAGTTCACTATATAATATATTTAACTTTCCTCTGTAAACATTGACACCACCTGTCAAAAGTGAGATGTATAGAATCACACCACATGGCGTATGTACAATAGATCTAGTAACTTTTTTTAACACTCGGAAAACAATCTTCAACCAGTAGAGCGACCAACCCGCATTGGTGGCCGCGCGGTGTAACGCGCTTTTCTTGCAGAAGAAAAGACTGCCAATGACGGGGAGATCGATGTTCGAATCTAGGTCGAGTGTAATGAGGCTGGTTTTCCAAAGTGGTTTTCCACTCTCCCTTCAATCGAATGTGGGTTCACTTCCTTTAAATATTATCTTTCTAAACCCTAAAAAAAATTAGCGTAATTAGTACAAAGGTGTATAACCCGAACGGGTAGTAAGACGCGGTGCAAAAAAAAGTAGAGCGACTGTTCCTCAAATGTTATTCATTTGGTTATCTTAGGGTGGAGTATAATTTTATAAGAGTCCAAGGATAACCAAACCCATAACTAGAGATAGCGGGATTTATTTACCGGTTTTACATATTCAAGTTACTGAGTTTTATGACAGGTAAATTTCACGCTTGAAACATTTAAATATATTATAATGGCAAGATGTATAATGTGGTCGCTAATTTGTTTTCAAAGAGCCATAGTAGTTTTATTACTAGCCAATTAAAGTCACCATAAAGGTTACATTGGATTAAATAAAAAGATAGATTGTAATAAACAAACACGAAAATGTTGCGTGGTGGAGCAATAAAAACAAAAAATATTATGTTCCAATTAAAAGATACAACTTCAAGTTGGGAGGGAAAATGACGCAACGGAATCGTTGGTTGAACTTTTGGTTAATTACCTTTGGCATTTTTCCCGTCCCCTCTCATCCAAATTCTGAGTCGCAGAGTACAAAGAGAATGTTGCCGGCATGGTCTTTGGAAACTTTCCCGCCGTATTTTGTAGATATTTACCACCCACTTTGGGAGTCCACGCAGTCTTAAGCGTTACATTCGCACTTGGTCACCGATACAGGTGAGGTTGATGCTAAAGTCCTGCGCCGGTGGGTGATTTTAAAGTGTGATTATACCAACCTCTCTCCAATAAAATGCGTTTTCTCTCAAGTGTTTCATTTTCATCCCTTTAGAAGAAACCGCATGTATGCGTGTAATAAAGTTAAATGTTAAAATGTGTTTGTATTTTTTAAAGTTCCACCAGCCATCAGAATCCTACTAAAGATAGCCTCTTACCTGCTGGACTAAACAAGGTCACAACTCCCCCTTCCCCCCTTGTCCGGACCTGATTAATGGATGTGTTTGTTTGGCTCGGCGTGTATGTACAAGTGTTGGTGATTGTTTGTGCTCGTAGGTTTCACAAGGTCGGGACGCACCTCATACATAGTTGGATACTTGGCGCAAAGTGACTTCTCTTTTTACTTACCTTAATTACCATTCCTCGCTGCTGCTTTCATAATGCGATTTTCCTCCCCTTTTTTCTTATTCAAAGCGATATATACATTATCGTTGATAGCGACCAGAGACGATGATCATGGGGCATTAGGCATATAAATGTCAAGCTCATTTAATCCAGTTTACCTGTAGCGGAAATAGCCAAATAGTAGCCAAAACTACTTTTTTTTTTACCAAATAGTTTTCTCTTCTTCTTTCATGAAAATGCATGAACATTTCTTCTGAATTATATCTTTCTCATTACTGAAATACTAGCGTAATTCATATATATGCCTATAGCCCGAAAAGGTGGTAGTTAAACGCGGTAAAAAATATATAAAAAGTTAAGCATGGTTGTGTATCAACTTTAATCGTGTTGCTATCTGATTTGGTGGCCTCACGGTCTAAAGTGTCACTCTCGCAGTAGACTAGATTGCCAATGACGGAGAGATCGAGATTCGAATCTCGGTCTGGTGTACGGAAGTTATTTACAAAATTGTTTTTTATTCTATCTTTCCACGCAAATGCGGGTACACTTCCTCAAAATATAACCTTTATAATACCTAAAACCATTGGCGTAATTAGTACATAAGCTTATAGCCCGAATGGGTTTTAAGACGCGGTGCTAATATATAACAACACGATTATATATATTTTTATATTGTGTATATCTAAAATCGTGTTGTTAACGGTTCATATACACATCGCGTTTTGCATATTAATTAAAACTTTGCCCTTCATAACACAAAGAGCTACGTTTGGGATAACATCTACTCTACATTATATTAAAGAGCCTGAAAATGGTGTAAAATGTACCAAAAGTAGTACCCTGAGTTTTACAAACCATCAGGGCTATACGCTTTCTAATTAAGAAAATGGGGTAATTTTAAGGCAGTTTTTGTAAGAGATGTTCCTGAAACTCTATAGAGGGAGAGTGGGAAACTATTTAGTGAAAACCACCTTGAATAAATCCGCACCTCCTGCCATCAGCACACTAGACTTGTTGAGTTCCTAATCCTAATCCCTCACCCATCAGCGTATAGCCTGGACAGGAGATGTACTCGGAGATGTATTTATTAAAGGACGTAGAAAGGGGTCTAGATCCCCCCCCCCCCTGGAATTTGATGGGAGCGGGTGTCTATACAAACGTATCAACACTTTTATTGGCTAAAGGAATAAAAATCAAATGTTCTAGAGGATCCTCCCTTGAATAATTAGCTTTCCACACCCGCCCTGTTATGTATGTCTTTATTTGCGAGATCTTTATTTATTTTTATTTGTTTAGGAGCGTATAACCCGAACGGGTAGTAAGACGCGGTGCTAAATATTATTATTATTATTATTTGTTTAGGCACCACGTCTTACTACCCGTTCAGATTATATGCTTATGCACTAATTACGTTATTGGTTTTAGGGATTAAGTAGGTTATATTTAGATGTAGTGTATCCGCATTTGCGTGAAGGGAGAGTGGAGAACCATTTTGGAAAAACCATCCTACTGGTATTAGTTAGTACCTTTATCTCCCAGTTATAGGCAGTCTAGTCTACTGTGAGAGTATCGCCTTAGACCATGTGGCCACTGAAGCGGCTATCCTATTTATAAAGACTTCCCGTTATAATATATTAAAGTAGTTTTGGTAACTTTTATTAGCTGTCATATATTTGTTCCTAGCTTGTTCTAAGACAATCATATAATATCGTATGTTGAAACAATCTCGACAAATATTTGAGTTGATAACGTTGTTTTAGCCATCGTATTGCGGGGCGGAGGCTGTTGTTGGTCAAGGCTACACGTGCCTCTCAGAGGTAAAACAAACATCACCCCTCACGCCTCTTGACAAACCAGTAGAAGTTCGCCCACGTAGACAACACAGCACACCATACCTTGATGGGCCTGCTACAAATCCCATTTGACTGCGTGGAGCAAGAGCGTCATAGAGATTGTGGTATCGGAAGGAAAAAAAATATCGATACCACGATAGTGTCAAAATAAAATTTATTGATGGCATTAGGTATCAGTATCAAAATATATTGGCAGGAAATTTCAACCGAATACTATGGTGTTTTTTTCCTATACAAAAATGCTGGTGATTTTTTTCTTTTATTCTTTGAATTGCTGTACTTTCTAGTAATAATAATAATCAAAACTCCATGGCGTCAACCCGCAAGTGAAGGCTATATCAACCAAGTGGCCGCCGTATGTTGGCGAATAAAGTGCCAACATTTGCAGATAGAGGGTGTCATGTAGTCAACACAACGAGACCTTCGGGCGTTAATCTCAGTTTTTTTTAGACTGGAGCTGCTACTTCTTTGATCAAGGTAGCTCCTCATTTGTCCTTACGGAGCTCCGAGGAAGGTCTAAAAGAAGCGAGGAAAAAATTTAGGAGTAGAAATAAATCTTTTGAATCCCATGTTCAGCAATATTTTTAAAAAATAACACAATTATTAGAATTTCAAATAATGAACTTTTAAAACACAATCTTAACACTCGTTATTTTAATGATCAAACTCTTCTTTAAAAAATTAATGGTGTGCCTTGACAATTTTAAGGCCATGTTCAGTGGGCCGTGAGTTGAAAAAAGTTGAAAAAAGGTTGAGAACCGATGCTCTATACAATTATGTTTTTATTTTATTTTTTATCACCGCGTCTTATCAATCGTTCGGGCTATACGTTTATGTACTAATTACGCTAATGATTTTAGGGATTAAGAAGGTTGTGTTTATATGAAGTGCAGCCGCATTTGCGTGGATAAACATTTTGGAAAAAACTACCCTCAGTACACCCGGCCGAGATTCGAACCTAGATCTCCCCGAAATCGGCAGTATAATATACTGCGAGAGGAGCGCGTTAGACCACGCAACACCGAAGAGGGTTTATACAACTATTAGTAGTTAGAAAATATTGCATGGGTTGATCTGGTTTATTAATTTTCATTTCTAATTCGTAGCCCATTCCCAAACGTCAAATCCTTGAGCTCTCCAAGCGGAATCATCAACAAGAGTAGTTGCCAAATATTTGCGGGCAACAAAGAGTCACTGTTCATGAAGACTAGATGCAAAAACAGAAATTGTTGGCACGACGTGGCAAAATTTCAATGACGTCTTCGGAAGAGCTTAATGTAGGCGACTTGGAGCAAAACAAACATTGTTTGGATGGTGTGTGTGTATATATATATATATATTTTTTTCTTTGTCTCATTCTTGACATCATACGACTATATATGTTTTACGTTGGTGTTCACCGAGAAATTAATCTGCATATTAAGGAGAGAGACGCACGGTTGTTACTGAATTAGACAAACTTGTCCTCTTTTACTACCAAATTCGCAGCCGGCCCCGTGGTGTAGTGGCCAGTACACCTGTCTACGAGCCTAGGGATCCCGGGTTCGATTCCCGGCCGGCACCGTGGGTATTTTTCCTGAAAGGGTAACTAGCCCGATTGGTCACCAGGGTTTAGTTAGTTAGGTTGTCTCCACACCCTCATACTATCACCTCATCTTATCGGGACATGAAAAGAGTCTCCACGGAAAGGATGTACGATTAGTACATTCGGGCGTGCCCTGGGCAACAGTACATTAGTACCAGCTAACCTTTTCACAAATAGGGCTAAGAGTTATTTAGCCCAGGCGCGCAATATTTGTATTTCCAAGCTAGTGCGCTGAAATACAGTGCAAGTTTCAAATTTTTTTTAAAAAAAACCTTATCCAACAGCTTAAAAAAAAAGTTACTAAATCTACTTTCATACTATCTGCAGCTGTCACTTTTGATAGATATTATCAATAACAATACTAATTTTACCGGTTGTTCTCTATTGGCGTCAAACGTGGTCTCTCCACTTACATTACGAAAAAATAAAACACTAGGGTGTTCGAAAACAAGGTGCTTATGAAGATATTTGGTCCAAAAGAGGATGAGTGGATGAGGTTACATAACCTGTCCTCATCACAAGACATTGTTAGGATAATCAAGTCTTGTATATTACGGTGGGCAGGACATGCAGCGTGAATGGGAGATGCTAGCACCTCGTTCTGGGTACTGATTGGCCAACCCAATGCGAAGAGATCATAGAGAAGACCTAGACGCAGATCAGAGGATAACCTGAGAATGGACCTGAAAGATATAGGGTGTGATGAGGTGGATTGGATAGAGAGCTAGCTCAAGATAGGGATAGGTGGCGTACTTTTGTAAATGTGGCAACGAACTATTGAGTTCCTAATGATATAGAGTAATAATTAATTAATATCGTAAAATATGATTAATGTTGACCGCGGAAAAAAAAAGTAAATCTAAAAGTTTCTTTCAACCAGAATTATACTATGATATAGACTTCTGTTGGCAAAGAGCAATAAAATAATAGCAAAATTATAAACTAAGGCAAAAATAAATCATAGTACTATAAAGTTTTGAAATATTGATTCTTCTTTTTAGATGAATTTCAAATATAATTTAAATATTATGTTGTAACTGTTTTTTATTCACACAAATTAACAGTATTGAAATTATAATATCAAATTTTGGTTCTAGGTAAAAATAATAATTAAAAATCATCCCAGACTCCTGAAGTTATTAATTTGTTTGAGAAGATCTGACGTGAGTGGACGGGGGTTTGAGCTTGGGCTGCATCAGTAAAGATTTGAACACCCAGTTTGTGAATACCAACTATAAAAACAATTTATGAAACTGACGATTGACTACCCTATTTAATTTTAATCACCAAATATTTAAGAGAAAGACAAATAATGGTTACCTTCAAGTCAGGTAGATGTTGCCTAGAATGTATTCGTTCTAAGCGTAGGCGACGGGTTTCACATGACAATTAAACTGATCTAACTCTCTCCCTCCCCTAAACGTTTTAGCTTTTAAAATTTAAATAATGTGAAAAATATATTCATATCATTCATGGAGGGGAGGGCGAGGAGGAGCTGTATTTTGGGGTATTCAACGTACATTTTCCCAGCCGTCTGATTATATCAACTAATAACCAACACACTAACTTGTAACTTAATTCTAGAGAATTCGTAGCACCCAGTCTCCCAGCCATTATATTTGCTACCGCGTCTCACTATCCGTTTGGGTTACGATGATGTGAAGGGATGAGGAAGATATAATTTAAAAGAGATGTACCAGTATTTGAGAGGAAGAAGAGTGGAAAACCATTTAGTAAAAAAACATCTTAAGTACACCCTGCCCCAGTTTTAGCCCCAAACTGCCCTTCATCGGCCAACCAGATTAAATGAACTTGATATTCAAACCGCGTGACCACCAACGCACTGAGAATGATGGATTCACAAATAAAGCTATGCTACGCTATGCTACGCTACGCTGTGCGACATTTTATCTCGTGTGTTTCACACAGTGAGCTGTACTACGCTATACTTTGGAAGGTTTAGTAGATTATTTGAAATCTTAAAGACACCATGGCCTTTAGTGGGTCGGTCCGTTGTGCGCATGCGCAGCACAAAACGTAGCGCGAGTGAGATGTAAAAATCGACCCGGTCCGCGATTTCGCTCGCGTAGCGTAGTATAGCGTGACATAGCATACGTAGCTTCATGTGTGAATCCAGCTTAAGGTGGAGCCCCAATTTCAACTATGATACATTTTTCAGCCATGCCAGGAATCAAACCTTGAATCCTTAGTTCAGTAGACAGACTAACTACTGACTAAGCTAAGCTATCAGTCTTTTTTTTCTCGTAAAAGTGAGATAATCCCAAAATTGCTAAAGAGAGAACAAACGGCCGAATTTTCCAGTCCAGGAGCGAAGCCGAAGGTCGAGTGTGATGCAACCTGGAAGGACTTGTCCACACCCTAAAGCTCGGGTATAATCGATGGAACCACCACGCGAGCTCACGAGAAGAATATTATCTCCATACAGATCTGCACATGCAATGTAACAAAAGAATCACGACTTAGGAAGAGGAGGAGGAGGAGGGGGCAAGACCGAATCTCCATTCACTTTCAGTTACCATAGCTCGTGACTCCCGTGAAGGAGGATAAAGAGAGGTAGGAATATTCGGCTCACGGCTCTCGACGAGTGTATTACTTCTTCTTTTGTACCAGATACACTAGGTCCCCGACTTACACTGATTCGAGTTACGCGGATTCGTAGATACGCGGTTTCATTACTTTGACTTACGACTAGCAACGGCATATACCAAGCGCAGAACTATTATTATTATTATTATTATTATTATTATTATTAGCACCACGTCTTACTACCCGTTCGGGTTATATGCTTAAGTAGTTATTACGCTAATGGGTTAGAAATTAGGAAGGTTGAATTTAGGGGAAGTGAAATCAAATTTTTGTGGAGGGAGTGTGGAAAACCATTTAGGAAAAACCACCCCCAGTTTACCCAACCGAGATTCGAACCTCGATCTCTTTGTCCACGGCAGAAGCGCAGAACTGAGAGCGCCATCCCCACTTTGTTTCTACCTTGAGCACATATGTTACTTGAAAAGTTATTTGCCAATGAAAAGAGTATTCAGTTTATAGTTGTAGATGCGTAACGATAAACTACAATGCAAAACATGTTTATTTTAATTAAGTAGAACATTTTCAATTTACGTAGGTCTAAAAATGTTCTCAATAAACATTTTCTGGAAAATCTACATCTCTTATTTTTGACAAAGCAGGACCTGATTATTAGCCGTATGGTCTAATGCGTCACTCTCGCAATAAAGTGGACTGCCGTATGAAGGGGATATCGAGGTTCGAATCCCGGTTGAGTGTTTTTTTACTAAATGGTTTTTCACTCTACCTCCATGCAAATGAAGGTACAGCTCATGTACAATTCAACCTTCTTCATCCCTTACACATGAACGTAATCAGTACATAAGTGTATAGCCCGAAAGGGTAGTAAAATACGGTACTAAAAGAATTAATCAGATATTGGATTGGGTATTGTTGAATCCTGTTTACTCTAATCCAAGCCCGAAGAATCACGAGCACGGCCCGAGCAGCTCCGAGGTCACAAGGTCGCGATCTCGCCACCTTCTCTTCAAGGCACCCGGCCCGCAGGCCTATTAGCCAAGGAATATCCACCGGGAGGGTGTTGTTGTGTAGGTGTTTTTTATTTTTATTTTCAGTGGTACACTCAAAATAAAAGTTAATAAAGATGAATGGAAGTGAGCGCAAGTTAAAGATTTACATTTTTAATTTTTTTTTATAGAAACATATTTTTGACCAAAATAAATAACATATTGTTGAGGTAGATGTATCAAGAGATCCCTGACTGGGCCAAAAATGTGAACATCAATAAGGGTTCGAAAAAGGTTCACTAATACCCGAGCCCAAGTTGAGCCAAGTCCAGTTGAAGTAGAAGAGGTGGTCCGAAATAAACAAACCTCTCACCCTCTTCGGTGGCCGTAAGATCTAACGCGCTACTTTCGCCGTAGACTAGACTGCCGATGACGGGGAGATCATGGTTGGATTCCGGTCTGGTGTACCGAGGGTGGTTTTTCCAAAATTGTTTTCCACTCTCCCTCCATGCAAATGCCGGTACACATCTTCTAAATATAACCTTCCTAAACCCTAAGGACGTTAGCTTGATTAGTACATAAGCGTATACATCGAACGGGTAGTAAGTAGTAAGACATGATGCTTAAAAAAAAAGGCGTAGTCCCGATCTGAAATAACGAAAAACTTTCGTTACAAAAACAGGTTTAGTTCTTACATTTATGAACAACTTTATAATAATAAAATTACTACTATATTTTACTCTTATACTGGTTCTAAGTTTTCTTTTCCTTGCTTATTATAATTATTATTTTCTTTTCCACCCGCTTTGTTACATGCATTATGCAGATTAGTTCAAAAGTAATAAAATAATTGATCTAAACGAAACGAATGCAATCGAGATATTCCAAATTTAAAGGTTAAACTTTAGTTAAATTTATTCTAAGGCTCTCATATGACGTCATATGAGTTACAATAAAGCAACTAACGTCGGGACTACCTGATCTGCTATGGAAATGTTAAGAGCGTGCATCACATGCCCATCAACTCTGTTATACAGTCACCTAGAAATCATAAATTTACACAAACACTATTCCACGGGGATCATTTCTTATTAAACATTAATGAAGATAAAGAGTTGATAGAAGATCCTAATACTGGACATTGTTGAAATATTAAATGATATTTGGATAAAAACTGCGTTGAAAAGGCCGTTTTTGACCATTTTATAATGGCTTCACAGCTAAGCATTGTGCACAAATCTTTATTCTGTCTTAGTAGGGGCACACTGTAGTTATTAATAAGAAACTTTAACGCTTTGTCCACCATCGTCAACGCGGAAAATTTCTAGTAACTATTTGAATATGAACGCACTACACACATTTCTGACAGATTTTGGTCTTTTCTTTTCCTTTTTACTCTCGTACCTCGCGCGAGCCGGGAGCTGAGTTGGGCCTGCTATGATGCACGCTCGTAATACTTCATGTTTATAATCAAAGCATTTACGAATAAATCCCCCTCCTCTGTGATTCAATGATCTGAAGTGTTTACCGAAAATTACATACAAAGGAATGCAATACTGTTGAGAGGCATGCTGATGTTACAGTGAAACTGGCCATTTCATGAAATGGGTACACTTCTGCTCATTCCATGAACTGGCTTCACGAACTGGGACAAAATATTATTAGCTCTTGCCCATTTCATGAACTGGAACTTAATGTAGTATATTTTACAAGCTTAATTGAAATGCATTATATCAAACTAACCCAATCTATATGGCAACGTTATACAATTAAGTGAATATGAAAGGCGAAGCTTGGAGGATGAATGATTATAATTACAGACATGAGCCGGATCTCGATTACAAGCTCAATGGTATAGCATTGGCACGCATTTAGCTCCGGTCCCGAGTGTAGTGAGGGTGGTTTTTTCCGAAATGGTTTTTCACTCTCACTCTACGCTAGTGCGGGTACACTTCCTATTAATATAGCCTCCCTAATCCCCAAGACCATTAGCGTAATTAGTACCAAACGTATAGTCCGAACGGGTTTGTTTGAAATAAAAAAGCACAAAAAAAATCCCGTTCAATCGTGCGCTATTACTCGTGGTGACTTATTTGTGTGTGTGTGTGGGCAAGGGAGATTTTATTTTTCCACGCACCAATTTTTCGTACAAGTTATTCGTGCCGTGCTAACGCGAAATTCTTTCTCGCGGGAAAGAACGCGTGTGTATGGCCCTTTAATGCGGCTGTGACTACATATAGCTAAAGTAGGATTTTCTTAGAAAGACCCTTTTGATTAATTCCTTTTTCGCATCAAAAATTAATAATATTTTACTAGTTTATTAGTGTTTTTTATTTTTTATTTTTTAGCGCCACATCTTACTACTCGTTCGGGTTGTACGCTTAAATACTAATTAGGCTAATGGGTTAGAAATTGGGAAGGTTGAATTTAGAGGAAGTTAACCCACATTTGCGTGGAGGGAGAGTGGAAAACCATTTAGGGAAAACCACCTTCAGTTCACCCGACCAAGATTCGAACCTCGGATCTCCCCATCCTCAACAGTCTAGCTCAACTCGACTAGCGCGTTATCTAACTACGCCACCGAGGCGGGTTTTATTAGTATTGATATTATTTGTCAAAAGTGACAGCTGTAGATCACATGCCACACTTGACATGAATACGTAAAGGTTGATCTAGTAACTGTTTTAGCTATCAAATAAGCTTTTCCTATAAAAATTGCACTGTAACAGAACACACCACTTATACACACACTTTAAGGTGGGATTGTAGAGAACGCGAAAAAAAAGGGTCAGTGTTTTGAAGTTTTATGGCAAAACATAGTTTTGGCCAAAAACCAATAAGATATTACTCCATTACGAACAAAGTTTAATTTTCTTCACATGGTGATATCAACAGTTGTTGAATATCTGTCATGAACATAGCAGCATTAGATGACAAACTTTCTAAATAAAGAGAAAAAGTTGACACTAAATTCCAGGACAACCTTGAAGTATTCAAGAACTGTTGATATCACCCTGTGAAGAAAATTAAACTCTAGGTTTTTACTGAAGCAAAATTTGATTTATTTTGATTAAAAAAAAGTTTTGCTATGAAAAATTCAAAAACACGTCCCCTATATCAACTCCTTAAAGAAGTTGTTTTCCTTCGTAGTGGATTATCTCAAGACATTTAACATAACGATGTGTCTAATGAATGATGTCAAAAGCATATGAATGCTTATACAAAATATGCTAATGCCACAGCTAAGTGCTCCATCACTTGTGTGTTATTTTTCTGACTCACGCGCTTATACTTTTTTCCGGGGTTGTAAACTATACCAGAATAGAATGTAACAGCAGTCAATTAATATGCAGAAGATGCAGAGTCAGCAGCCGACACACTAATCCAGACAATCAGCACGTGTCCAGCAGCTCATATGGTCGACCATTAAACTCGCAATCACATATTACCACTTAAGTGCCAAACAAGGTCAGTACAAAAAATGACACGAGCAAGAAGCCAACTCTCTAATGGATATAAATTCTCCCTTAACCTCAATATTTTGACAAAAATATTAGAATAATTTAAATTGTTTCCGATGCCAAAATTGTGCCTAGAATAACGACTTAGGGCCGGTCTTATGACTACCGGATAAATATTGATATCGGGAGGTTAAAATTAGCGACCAGATAAAGGTTAACAGCTACTTTAATATTTTACGCGTATTATGAACTGAATTTTCTGTCGGATAGCTATCTGAAGGATAAATATGTTTTATGCATAAAATGTAAGGTTGGTACTGTTTTTACTGATGCAAGCATGCATATAGACCCTGCTGCTACCGCTACAACCTGGCCAGTAGCTACAACGCTCAACATTTGTTAAATAATGGCGGCTAAACGAGTGCGAGTAAACAGATGGCGTCACGTGGGCGCAGAAGCTAAGATGTCTTACAAGTATTAATTTCAGTGTCTGCCAAAATGTGGTCAATAGTTGGGTACAACGTTTATCGACCAGATAGAAATATTTATCTGCCAGATTAATATTTATCCAGGAGTCATAAGACCTGCCCTTAGAGTATTTAGAGTGACTTGAGCACAATATCAATTAAACAACTAAGGCCAATAATTTCTTTACTTTGTCTCGAAACATCGGAGAGAGAATTATTATGCTTGTCAAAAAAAAATCCAACTAAAGATTTTGATAAATGTCGACATTTCATGATCCCCTGAAACTGAAAAAACTTGTTTTCACGATGCCATCTGTCTGTGTCTGTACCTTGGGCTAGAGCTGAAACTATTTTACTGATTGGGCTGAAACTTGGTGTCTAGGGTTTTAATAATGTCCCCCCATGGTGTTTATGGAATCGGACATATAACCCTAAAATTAAGGGTAGTCTACTGAAGGTAAAAAAAGGAGATAAAATCAATTTTCTCAAAATCCGCTCTCAATATTTTGTTTAAATTTGGTATCTAGTCATTGTTAAACATTACAAATAAAATGACTGCTATCGTTTTCCCATAAAATTAGCTTTAAGGGTACTTTACGTGAGCGGAAATTTCCAATTTTGATCATATCTCCGTAAATATTTCAGATACGAAATAACTTATCATTATAAAGTTGTAGTAGCCTACTAATAAAAATAAAACTATTTCATTTGAAATATATTTTTATGAAACAAATAGTTTTTGAGCTATAAGCGAACTTTTTTTTTATGGAACACTTTGAATTGAAATTTATTGTTATGCTCTTTAGTGGACAGAGATGTTCCTTTTTTTTTCACTGTTTCTGTAAACATATATATATATATATATATTATTTCATTATTTTTCTTTGACGTAGTGTTTCTGCAACAATGTATTTTATATGTTTCACAAATCTTACTAGTTTTTAACTAGTAAACGAGAGAGAATATGTTCGGTACACCGTATCATTTATTTTGCATGTAGTTTGTAATGGATTATATTATTTGTTAGATTATTATAACGATTTAAATGTGCTTTAACACAAAAACAAAACAAAATTCAAACTTTTTTTTAATTAAGAAAGCTAAGGCGATTAAGAGAGAGAAAACCACGTATTTTACAACCCCCACTATAAAGTTAAATCTTAATCACCCCGTCAGAGATCGAGGCCGTCTACTTGGGCGCTGGGACGTGTTTCAGACGTTCAGAAATCCGCCGCTATTTAGGAAATGGCTTATTTTTCCTGAATATGGCCCACGACAAAAGGTAGAGAACGACATGTACCACTCAACATGATCCTATATAATTACAATCCTTACATTTTTAGTTCTATTAATTTTTTTTTGATTAGCCAATTTCCAACTGCGTTTTACGGAAAATGTCGCAAGTCTCAGATAAAGAAGTGGATGGTAAAAAAATAGCTAAGGCTTTCCTAAAACAAGTAAAGTAATTTTTAAGAGCATCAGTGTTCGCATGGTCTAAAGCGCTACTCTCGCAGTATATTAAACTGCCGTTGACGGAGTGTACAGAGGGTGGTTTTTCCAAAAATGGTTTTACAAACTTCCTCCACACAAATAATGGTACATTTCCTATAAATTAAGCTTTCATAATCCCTAAAACCATTAGCATAGTTAGTAAATAAGCGTATAGCCCGAACGGGTAGTAAGACACGGTGCCAAAAAAAAAAAGAGTGACAACGGCAGAAAATAGTGCGAGTAATTTTACAGTTTTTATTTTATAGCATTACATTTTTTTTGGCCAAAATAAATCAAATATTTCTCCAGTAGCAACATAGAATTTTATTTTCTGCACATGCTAAAATCAACAGATCTTGAATATCTGTCAAGGATGTCCTGGAATTTTGTCAAAACTTTTTTATCTTTATTTAAATAAAAAGTTTTGACAAAATTCCAGGACACCCTTGACAGATATTCAAGATCTGTTGATATTAGCATGTGCAGAAAAATAAACTCTATGTTTCTACTGGAGAAATATTTTATTTATTTTAGCCAACAAATTTCAATTTTATAAAAACTGTAAAAATACTTTTGCTCCCTTTAAGGTAATCGAAGATTAGTACAGTAGTTTTGAATCTTCAAAAGTGCAATTCTAATAAGAAATACCGCAGTGTGAGGATTATGTTCTTTCAAGTAGAAAGAGCCCTTGGCGTGCCTCCGTTGAAAGGACGCGAAAACCAACGAAAGTTTAAAAAAAAAAATCTTTAATCATTTAATTTCCAATTCCAATCTTCATGAATGATTTATTTACTCCTCTCCCTCACCCACAAAGAAGTTTACTAAGTGCGAAAGTTTTTGTTTGTTTTCATACTTTAATCGTTTTATTTTTTATTCCATTCTTCATGCATGGTTTAATCCTCCCCATCACGAAACCGTGTTCTTTCAATCGCCTCAACTCTTCTGGCTTTTTTGTTATTTTTTTTATTTTCCTTTTAGTTCTATGTTTCCGTGTGTTTAAGGTTTATGACGATAATAGCCGCTATTGTGTCGACGCGCCTTTAAAAAAACAACAACATAATAGCAATAAAGGAAACAGTGGCTTTCGCAAATATAGTTAGAGCTTCAATAAAACCCAGCGTTTCAGCCCTTGTCTGACGGGATTTGGGTGGCAACACAAGGCCATGGTGAGGCTATCAAGGACAGATGGGTGCTATAAACAACACGTGATGGGAACATGTCAGAAAAGAACCTAGAAGTTGGAATACGTCCATTAAGTTACCCTCCCTTCCCCCTTATACACTTACAAATTCATGTTATCATGATTGGATTCGTTTGTTCCGCAAAAATCTTAACTTGTTCCATTTTGATAGGCCCACAAATTATGTGATTAATTGGAGGGACCAACTTCACGGCCCCCCCACCGCTTTTGAAAATTGACGTTTTTATGTTTACGATCGTTTGTTCCACAAAAATAGTTTAGTTTGTTCAGCATTTTTTCTTGCACAAACGTGAGGTGAACTTGTGACATTTTGTTTACTCGTGAGGGGACAACTTTAACCCAAACCCAATACTTTAAGCAACAAAACTAAATAAACACAATTTACACACTAAACCATTCTATAGCTGACACACACTTAAAATTTAGACGCATAAACGAGCGAGTTAACAGCGTTTCTCTTACGTGAATACATTGTTTCAATGAACAACAAAATAAATAGTTTAGATTTACTATCAAAGGAAAAAACTAAATAAATATTATTTACACGCCATAACATAACTGAAAAAATACCTAAATTAAAGACGATGATATAAGCACACTTAAAGTGGCTCTCTTACATGGAGGTACTATTGCAATGAAAACCAAAATAAATAGTTTAAATTTATTAGCAAAGAAACAAAACTAAAAACAGAACATGTAAATTAGTGAACAAGCTGGCTAAGGAACAGGTTGGAATTGTATAGATCAGGTACTCAGCCTCACAACTTATTGAAGTCTGTGGTATTTGTAGATCTAACCACAGCCTACGACACCGTATGAAGACAGGGACTTCTGTTAAAATCCTTCAAAGTGATTCCTTGTAGAACGTTAGCCCAGATCTTAAATAAAATGTTGTGCGACAGATATTTCCAAGTCATCTAAGGTGAGAAAGCTAGCACGGCCTTCCTCAGGACTCTGTGCTCACACCGATTCTATTCAGATTAAAAAAAAATCAGAGGTAAAAATGTTCAGGGATTTAAAAAAATTGTGTTCCTAATTACAACAAATTATATTAGAGCGTATGTAAGATTGTGTCAACAGAATTATACTTATAGTGTGTATACTTCTGTATTTGATGAGGATTGTGTGTACCAAAGTCGTATGAAATCCGTTCATTAATTTAAAAGTTAACTATAACGAACAGGAAGATTAACAAACTTAATGACCCATTGTTTTTTACTCCCGGTGGAATCGGGGAGTGGAGGAGTGGGGAGGAGTTAAACGTGATATTCCAAAGCCTTCGCAATTGTATGAAAACAATTGATCAAAAAAGAGTTAAGTGTAATCTTTCCATGACGAGGACGTGTGAAAAGAAACTGAAAGTAGGCATCAACAGTGAAGTAAAAAAATAGTAGTAGTGGTAATAATAATAATAATAAAAGCGATGACTCAACCCGAGGCTGGTTGCTGGTTCCACACTACACGTGTCCCGGTAATGTTGCCCGAGATAAGAACAGTAGCGGGTATGCCGTGTGACGCTCTATTTACCACGGTAACTGTGCGGGTTGCCTGCCGGCCGGAGTTGGTTTCATTGTCCGTGGCAAGTCGGCCGTGTGGTGGTGAGGTGCATCAACTAGACTCATTCCTGCTTGGGATTGCTTTTACTGTCCTAGTGACTGCTAATTGCTGTAAATGGGTGGGGGAGACTGTGAACCAATGCATACATCGCACATGTTGATGGGTACCACAGCTACAACACAAATTAGTCCTACTTCAGTAATAGCTAAAGGCGAATTAAACTTTCTAAAGAACGACACATTAGCTAGGTCTTGGGTTCAATTGACTATCCTAAATGGGACCAAAAAGTAATCATCGTATTTTTTTTCACCGCGCCTTACTACCTGTTCAGGTTGTATGCCTATATGGTAATTTCTATAATGAAGTAGGGATGAGGAAGGAAGCATTTTAGAGGTGATCTTCGCGCATTTGCGTAGAAGTAGAGTGGGAAACCATTGAGGAAGCACCACTCTCAGTACACCCAACCGGAATTCGAACCTTGTTCTCCTAGTCATCAGTCTAACACGAGAGTGACGCCTTAAACTGTCAGGCCACTGAAACGGGTGTAATCATTGTAAAATTATTATTTGTTTCCTTAAAATTTTTTTTTTACGTGAATCCCGTCTTTCTACCCGTTCGGAATATTCGCGTAACAACACAAGTATAAGATAGGGATGAAGATAGTATTTTTGAGGAAATGCACCCACATTTACCAGAAATAAGAGCTGAAAACTATTTATGAAAAAAAAACACCTTTAGTGCACCAAATCATGATTCGAACCCTGACTTCCCCGTCACTGAGAGTCCAGTCTATGGCAAGAGTGACGCCTCAGACCATGCAACCAACGAATCGGATGATAATATAATGATTTATATGGTTTGAACGTGAGGATTCTGATCTTTCTAAATTATGTCCAAAATTTGTTTCGGTAGCTTAATTCGCATATAAATTGTCTAAGTTTTTTTTTGCACCACGTCTTACTACCTGTTCGGGCTATACCCCCCGTCTAAAATGTTCTCATAGCCGTTGTATATTTTTTTTCCCAAACGTTGGAGGGTTCCACCTAACCTCATCATCACCTGACTCGTCTGAAGGCCACGTCTGCTCCCCCTCCCTCTCCACTCCGGAGGGCAGCTACTGTAGTCCACATCTAGAATTTCAGTGAAGGACCGGGGTGTTATCAAGGCCACCTGTAATCTGGGCCCCCCCAAGAGATGAGGGAACGTGTCAACAAAACCGTGGAACCGGTTATAACCGGAAGGGTAGCTCTGCTGATCTTAGCAGTACTGCCCCCCTCACATGTCCACAGTGATACTGATAGCATGAGAACAAGACACCTCCAGACGCCGCTTCGTGTCTTGCGCCCTATACTGCGGTCACTCAACGGAGGCGTCTCAACTAGCCGTTAGTTCCGGGAGAGAACGCGCCAAGTGAAATCAGGGGTAAGCTAGCTTAGGGGCTGTCCATAAACTACGTCAAGCTATTTTTTTTAAACCTCCTCCTTCCCTATGTCACAATTTCGTGAACACCCTTACGTCACAATATCACGCACACACACATACACCCTATTTAAATAGTATTTTTAATTGCAGAGTATGTAAATAACCCTTTTATTGAAACGTGCTCACCAAGCTCGACGATCGAAGTCAATTAATCGATCGTTGTTTGTTTCTACGTGCGCGCAGTCGGTTTGATTTCAAAATAAATACGCTTAGTTGTAATGTGACGTCACGCATTATCCGATTCCCCCTCATAACGCTTGGTAAAGACCAAGCATTACTTCACTCCCTCCCCCGTCATGCTTACGTAGTTTATGAACAACCCCTTATCAGCCACTTTGCCATTAGAGGAAATGTGTGCTACTGTAAAAAAAAAAGTATATTTTCTTCCGGAACAAATAAAGCGAGCTTCATTTGTTTAACGACCAGAGAATTAAACAGGACAAATCGCAGAGTAGTGCCGGTATAAAAGAAAAAGGAAAAGCTACTTCCTTTGTAACTGCAAACCTTTCACTAGGAGTAATATTGCAGTGATTTTATTTTCGTTTGAGTCACGTAGACCTCCGGACGTGTGAACCATATTGGTGCTGCGTTATAATTATATTAAGGCACCAGACTGGAATCGAGCCTGTATCCTCATAAAGCCGGCCAATCTTCCTCCCCCCCCCCCCATATATATATACATACACACTACCCATAAAGATGGAAAAGGAAAACCATATGAAAAAAAATTATTGCAGTATTATTTTTGTTTCACCTTCCAAATATTTACACAAATAGGGCAGGGTTGTGAGAGGTAAAGATTTATAACATATGTACTCGTATTTGTGTGGAGGGAGAGTGTGAACTAATTTAAAAAATAAATCAGTAGTGTTATTCAAAGCCCGACCTCACTATCGTCAGCAAATCTGACGAAACCGACGCTTTTATCCACGTGACCAGTATTGATGGTTGATCAAAATAATAGGCCGAGTTTTCGAGATTGACTTTGTTACGTCTTGGTGTCGAGTGTTTTGCGACCAAGTGGTTCTGACCAAGGTGGAGTGCGAAAACGATTTTGAAATTTTTTTCTTAAATAAAAATGGCTGTTTGGGGTAGAGTAGATCTAAGAGCTGGTAGGAAAATTTATGTAATCCTACTACGTGCACTCCAAATCTACGGAAAATGAGCTTTTTAATTTTATTCTTAGTTAGATTGGTCCTTATTTTGACTAGTCCTAATATTTACATATGTCAAGTTAAGCATATGTTTCCAAAAATAACCTTAAGAAAGCATGAGGTACGTATGTAATATTAAATAGGCCTAGATCATAGTACTCTCTTATATTCATAACTAAACTGTTTTAAGTACCTACTTACCGTCATGTATTTCTAGTTAGTAATTGCTGACCATTTTAATGACAAAAACTTAAAAACCGTTGACTACGAAGTTAAACTAGTTTAAATCTAACATAAGAAGTGATGCTGTTTTGAAATTGGCCCACAAATTCTCGGCTCATTGGTCGTAGCCATACTGTTTAATCTGGTCAAGGAAAGCGTTACCAAAACGAGCTCTGGTATCGTATTGGTCATAAACAATTCGTTAACATCGATACCAGGTCAACCGTGAAAACGTTTTGGTCGTAAAAATCAATACTAGGTCAACCATGAAAACTCGCCTAGTGTTAATTTTAAGTCATCTATAACACAACGAAAGACATAAAAAATATTTTAAAGAAAACACTTAGAATTAAATATCTTTAAATGCGTTACCAAACATTTAGGGATATTGTAGTGATTTATACGTTTTAACGGGGTCTGTACTTATTCTTCTGTTTCACAAGGATATACAAATTGGTTTTGGTACGTTAATTTGTGTATAGTTTGTTAAAGTGAAAATGTCCTTAAAGTCACAGATTAAAAAAAAATTAAATGTCATTCTTTAAGTGTCAAACATTTAACAATGTTGCCATCCGCATCGCTGGTAAAACGATCCAAGGCATCAAGCTTCGATAACAATGGATTGCCGGTGATTAAGAAGCCAGCGTTCGAATCTTAGTCGAGTGCAATAAGTTTTTTTTTAAATGCATTAATTAACACTGTGGTTTCTTTGTACCTCCTACACTATAGTAAAGTTAAATTCCCTCTAAGTTACCCTCTTAATCCTTACCCCATTTGATAATTCGTTAAGTCTTTGTAATCAACGTTCGACAAAAAAAAAACACAAACTTTTTGTATGTGTATAATCATAATAAAATAATCTAACAAGATCATAATTAGGGATAAACATTGCGAAGCAAGGTCAATTTAATGTCTGAAGTGAAATGGCGAACGTTACATAACGCCTTCTTTTGGCAATAACAAAACAGTGTCGTACAAACAGCGCAAATATGCAAGTGTTATCAAGCGAAGCTGCGCAGTTGGCCGCTTTAAATACTCTCAGAGATCACGGTCCGGCAGAACAGAAGATTGACGGACAGGGCAATTGAGGAAATGAGTCTTTCTGGGACACGTGATCCATTATGAAGCAGATAAAAAAAACCTAGAGGTCAACAGTCCTCATGAAGGTCGTGTTATATTCGGACTCTTACATATCCACTGGATGACCCCGGTAACTAATTCAATCAAAAGGGCGTATACCAAGGGTGGGTTTTTTTGGGAGGGTATAGTGGGTATATACTCACCCCTAAGCCATCAAAACCTATTTGTAAATTTGAACAAATCATTTATTGAGATATTTAAGTTACTAAAAATTATCTTCTCGTTTTATTTTGATGATGTATCTTTAATTATGTGTAGAATGAAATATAGAGCTTTTATGGTATAAAACACTGCATACAATAGTAAATAAACTAATTATAGCTTTAATCTCCCCCTTTCCCCTTTCAAGAATAAATTACTGTGGATGACCCTGCTAGCACACGTGAGCAAAATAAATCAACCATTCCATTAATAGCAGTAACATTTCTTCACAATAAGAAATACATGATCTTTACGACGATTTTTTTTTAACATTGGTGAAGCGTCCAGCGACCAGCTGCGGACTAAAAAGATTCTGGTTCCATTCAAGGCGATACCTAAAATATTTTGATCTCTATATGAGTATATCATTTCCCTGGTCAAATATTTATTTTGGGTGTTTGGTATAAAATAAATTATGCCTTGTATTAAATAACTGTTATAACGATTGATGAACTAAATTAAATATAAAACTAGTGGGGACGAGAATAAAGGCGGTTGGTTTGTCAATAGCGGAGATATCGGTGTTACTATTCAAAATAAGGTATAATGAAATGGTTTTGAATCCCCATCCACACAAATTAGGGTACATTTACTTTATATTCTACCGAAACCCTACCCTATTAATGTAAACATGTGGATAGGTCCAACGGGTTTTAAGACCTGTAGAATGAGTCCAATACCTTCGCTTAGTAGGCGTGACAAATTTATATTGATATAAGGAAACCAGGTTCGATTTACGGTCTAAACTAAAAATGTGTCGTTAGTGAAGTTTGGTCTTCTCTATAACAATGATGAATTGACGGTCAGAAAACCGGGTGTTGTGTCTGTTTCAGAATTAAGTTCGTTAGTAAGTCGTGTGCCGATATAATGCTTCCATTCTTTCCACATCAAATACGTTAAATTAAATTAAAATAAATACATCAACACTTGATAAATGACCCAACAACACAAGACGTCATGTGAAGTGGTAGATTATTCAGAGGTTATGATTGTGTGGAATCGCCGTGAGCTAGTCAAATTGGCAACTATTTATACATTTCTGTAATGTGGAGTAGCAGCACTTGCAGGGGCGTATACAGTAAATATAATTATGATTTGACAGAGAAGACTGGGGTCTTCAAGACCACGAAACCGGCTCGTGTAGAAACCAGAATCCAATTTCAACATGAACACTGTGAACACTATTAATTGTGGTTCATACCAACAAATATAAACTTAAAAATTAAAAATCAAAACTCATACCATTTAACTCGGTGTACGAATGTTGTAATGAATACAATATAACAACAACGAAAAATTAGTTATTTCTAATTTTTTTATAACAATTCTATAGTTAATGCAGTGTTTATAATATTTTCTAAGAGTCAGATTTGGATTTGAGATTTGTATGTGAAATAAAGATTCGGATTAGTAAAATAGTGAATTTAACTCATCTCAAATAAAAATAGTTTTAGTAACTTTTGCAACTACAAGATTAATTTCTTCTTACTAGAATCGTGTTACATTACATTCCAATTTTCTTAGTCATTAGGAAAGGACTGATATATAGCGAAGTTACTAGATCTACTTTAACGTATTCATACGTCAAGTCATGCTATATGCAACAGTGCTTTATTAAATACATTATCAATACGTATAAAATAACACTAGTATACAAATATGTTGTCATTTTTGACCGAAAAAAAGTTTATATTTTCTAAAATATTCTTCTTACGAAGAACCTACTATACATTTCTTTTAATAAGTTTTAAAACCAACTTTGGTGGCCGCATGGTCTAAGATGTTAGATTAGACCGCCGATGACAGGAGATCGGGGTTAAAATCCTGATCGAGCGTACTAAATGTGTTTTTTCCTAAATGGTTTCCCACTCTTCCTCGAAGCAAATGCGGATACATTTCTTCTAAATTAAACCATACTCATTTTTAACACAGTTTAATAATTAGTACATATGTATTTAATCTGGACAATTAGTTATATGAGGTGCTAAAATAAGTTTTGAAATGTTATTTCTATGGCGTTTCGACTATAATGCAAGTCGTGCGGTGTTGGCATCTCAGCTCGCAACAACAGTCGGTTCTATCGGGAGAATGTCAACACCTGCATAGGATGGTGGCGAGACAAAATAAGGTTGACCTTTATTTACAACTTCACCGCTGTAGCATAAAACACACCGGGACAATTTGGATTAAACCCACGTAATCTCTAACTTTTTACTCCGTGTGGTTCTAGCGCGAGATGGAACTAAGTGCATTATTTCTAAGATGAAAGTTAAACAATTTAATATCAAAATGGCTCAAATCGTCCTTAAATGAATGCCTTTAACTCCTTATGTGGAACATAGCTTCACAGCAAAGCTTCACCCCTCAAGTCTATTCTTTGCCACACTTTTGAATTCATCCCGTGAGTTTACGAACTTTCTGCCTTCTTCATCAATAGTCCTCAACCAAGTTATCCTTGGGCCTACCCTGACGTCGGCGTCCTTGCGGTTCCTCTTGAGACATTATCCTGGTCTCCCCCGGAGAGTGTGCCCTTGCACCGTCTGATGTCCAGTTTGTTGAGCTTCTAGTTTGTTTTGTCCCACAGATGTTCATTTGACAGTACGTTTGGCCACCGTAGGCCCAATATGTTCCTTAGGAATATGTTGATCAACGTCTGCAGTATCTGGGTCAGGCTTCTAGTTATTATTCATATCTCGCACCCGTAGAATCGGCCGACTTCAAATTGACTTTAGGTGTGTAAAAAAAGCGACAGTATTTATTTTTAACCGCGATACAAGGACCTTACATATCTTTATTTCAGTGTAATGTGAACCAGTGTAAGCCAAGACATAACTAGATTCCAATTTTCACGGGAATAATCCCTATCTAGCCACTAGAAAAGTTACTAGATATCTCCATTTTTCACGTATTCTTACGCCACGTTATTTTATCTGCAGTTGTAGCTTTTGATAGAAATTGTCAATACCAATAAAATAACGCTAATAATAAATATTCTTTAGATTGAAAAACGACACCTAGAGACGGGAATTGAAATTTCTCTTGAACGATAAAAATCCGTAGCACAACTTCCTTCGGAGGTGAAGTCAAGCAGTCGGTCCCATGTCGATTGTGGCATGTAAAAGAACTCTGGCAGGTATGTGAAAATATCTTTCCTGGCAAAATTGGTAGGCTTTTTCTCTATCGCTCGTAAAATTTGCTGCTGTAGGCAACGAGAAACCACAGCACTTTCTGAACTTTCCTAGAATATGTGCTTTCTACCAGATGGTGCGGACAGCCCTAGCCAGCAGAAGGATTGAGTGGATGCCCAGCTCGATGGATGGGAAGCGCATCAAACCAACCTTTGGGTTGGAACCTCCTCCTCTTCATCATCATCATCAGCAGCAGCACTTTCCCAAAGTTTCTTTCTGATAGAAACCTTCTATTCACTTTCAAGTTCCCAGCAGTATCTACAAAAGTAATTCCTTCAATATCCATATAAGGTATATGCCAGCACATCACAGATTAGAGTATTAGCGCTCTCACTCATACTAACAACGCCTGGATCTAGTATATGGTAAACAATGTAAACCATGACTGATAGTTCTGTTTGAAGGTTCCCAGAAAGGATGCCAACAATAATCCGGCTGAGACCCTCAAATATAAAAGGCTAGCGCTTTAGACAAATGCCTCATCACCCTCGGCCACGGCAGAACCTTTTTATTGTCCTTCCGGACAACTGACTTCCGACAGATCGCGTTTTTAATCGGCGCAGCGGAACTATCATTGAAGTCGAAAGCCACAGGGTGGTGGCACCTGTTCAAATAATGCAGTCTTCTTGGCACCGAGCCTAGGTGCCAAGATGCGCGTTTATGTGATAGAGGGTATAGATCACTGCTCTAGAACTATCTCACAAGATGAAATGTGGTATTCTCCTCGAATGGTGACCAATGTCAAAATCTAAGCAGCGCGGCGCGAGGACTCGCTCGTATGCAGTTGAAACGCCATACGAACTCACAGTTTAGAGCTAAGCCTTTTAGAATAAAATACAACACTTGCTTCTGTGAGCACACGGACTAAACGTCAAGCTCATCATATAGTCTGGTTTTACAATGATAAGGGAGGAGTCAAGGTTCACACCCCAGCTCGATGTGTTTTTTTCCTCTAAATCCGTTTACTAATCTCTCCACACAAATGCTGGTACGCTTCCTTTCAATTATACCTTCCTCATCCTTAACCAAATGCGTATAGCTCAGATGGCTCACTAAGACACGGTAAACACACACACAAACACAAAAAGTTAGTATGACAATCCTAGATCATTGACAAATAATTATATTTGTGTAGAGCCTGTCTGGAATCGAGTTTGGATTTTCTAGACTTGAAGTCAAGTTCTTTAATCTCTCGATCACCGAATTTGGGCCATACTGAAGGGTGGGGGGGTGTTTCGAGGGTTCGATCTTCCCTTCCTCTGAAAGTATGATCAATCAGGTGTTTTTTTTGTTGTAGAGATGAGTCAAATCCTATAAATTCTCGAATCCAAATTTTAAATTTTCTTTCGAATCTCGAATCCAAATTCAAATACTCGAATATTTAAAAATGTACTATTTAAGTTAAAGTGAAAAATATTTAAAAGTGAATTTAAAAAAGTTGTAGCGTTAATGGTGTTAAGGCTACTGGCAAATGATATTTGTTTATCATCTATATTACGTCATAATAGTAAATTATCATTAGTAAGATTAATTATATTAATATAATTGTCTTTTTTGTGTGTGATTTTGGTTCATCTCACACCTACACAAGTCTATAATATATGTCCTTTTGGTGACCTGGTGGTCTAGGGGTAAGGTGTCAGACTTCTGTGCCGGGGGTCTGGGGTTCAATCCTTGGCCCCGGCACAGATTTATCTGATTGCCAAACCCTTCCTTCACCTCTGACAAGACGTGTATTAATCACAACTTGTGAATGTGAGGAATGCCAGGCCTCCACCGTGGTTCGGATTCCACGTTAAACTGTAGGTCCTCCATTTCATCTCACAATCACCCTACCATTACACATTAGCGTAAGTGC